>JAJODA010000727.1:0-17395 GCA_021730345.1 Fusarium cicatricum | reverse complement strand
TAGGTGGGGGATGACACTAGTTGCCTGGCCCAGCTCCAAGTATGCTTCTGCTCGGCGATAACGATCACACGATCTCTCCAGAGAGTTATATGCTTATTTAAAGGAGTAATGAGGATAGGAATGCTGTTAAAATTTATATAGTGTCGAATCATATTCAGGAAGTTGGCACTCCATGATCATGCTTGATCAAGGAAATGATTCTAACAGCAAAGGCATCGCCATACATTTGAAATGGTTCAATTCAGACAGTTAGAAAAAAACAAGCTGCAACCATGCCCCCCTATTCAATCACTGATGATCAATGTGACCGAGCCTCGGCCCTGGGTCTAGAGATGGCTGTGAGAATAAAGAGTTCTTGGCTATCGCTGTTCGAAATGTTGCCTACTTAATCGAGCCCACTGTTTGTGCTTCAGACTCAAGCACATTTTGCATAACCTAATAACGTTAGTTATGAATGCACCATTTTTAGCCACCCCACATCTAGATCTGCCTTGCTGGGTTCCTCCTCAATCACCAGTTTGAGTGCCAAAAAAGACAACAGCATGATCAACGACGACTCCAAATATTTTTCTCTAAGCAGCGATATCCCCGTCGGTGGGCCAAGCACCTGGCACGTTATCGATTGGGACCAGAGACGGGTTGTTTCGGTAACTATGGATGGGGAGCAAGATGACGAAAGTCTTGCTATTGAACTGTTCAGCCGCTATAGCAGCCAGCTATCTCCCGACATTTACAGGATGTATCTCTCGCATACTGGCGACATCATCTCTCCGTATACCGACGCGAACGACGATCAGACCTGCTGCGTGCATTATCCAACCTTTCACGACACTTCTCTCCCGGGAGGAATTCAGACAATACGGCGGGACGAACTTGAGGAACTCGAGAGGCTTGGCCCAGACGCGGACCTCGTCGTATATCCCCCATGCGAAGGGGAATCTGCTAAGAAGGTGAAACCCAGCTGCCAGTCATGAATTGTCTCTTCTTACGATCTGGCTAACCTTTGCACAGGTCGTCTTCAAATATTACTTCCTATGGCAGTACGCACTGATGTCGTGGAAGGAGATGAACTTGTGGATGCGTCTTCCACGCCACCCAAACATCGTTTCATTTGACCGCGTTGTCGTTGACGAGCTCGAGGGTCGTGTCGTTGGGTTCACTAGCGATTACGTGTCTAGTGGCAATCTCGAGGAGAACGAGGCACGCGTTTTCAAACTGAAGTGGCTGCAGCAGCTTACAATGGTCGTGGATGACTTGAACCTCGAATATCGCATCGCGCACCAAGACATCGCCCCACGAAACCTCTTGATTGACGAGTCGACAGACTCCATCAAGCTCTTTGACTTTAACTTTGCGGCCCGCATCAAGGATCATCCACCTAGAGAGGGTGAGGACTGCCTTGAGGAGCGAAATGACGTCAAGGGTGTCATATTCACCCCCTACGAGATTATTACCCGTGACAATAGTCTCCGGGATCTGCCTCACGAGGATCAGAACCTCGACAACCTCGGGTCAAACTGGGTGAAGCATCCGGAAGTGAAGCTGGACCATCCAATTGCATCATATCAGCTCATGCTGCAAGAATGGCAGAAGCGGAGGGCGGGAAACCACCATTCTATTCGTCCAGGCGACGTTTCAAAGGCCATCAACTGGCCCTCGAAGCCCAAGCCACCGCAGAAGACCATTTCAATGACGAATGCACAAGGGCAGCCGTCCTACATCACCATGGACACGTGGTACGAGAGGCGACAAGACTTGAGGAATAGGGGTGACAAGGCCCTCAACTGGGAACGGCCGCCGCAGAGACTTTTGGATAACGGGACTCGGGCGCTCTCCACCGGTGAAGTAATCAACTGTTAAAAGTCAGTGATCTCATCGCGCCATATGTAACATATCGACGGGGAGGACGGTGACAGCTACATACACATCGGAGCCCAATAGACACACAGATAGAGCATCGTCATCGCTGCGTCTGATAAGTTTCAGGCGTTGTCGCAAGTGAGTGCTTCAAGATCAGGCAAGAACCTGCGATCTATGATGTCCTGTCGTTAGTAACAATCTCTGCCAAGCAGGCTAGCCCTACTTACCTGGGCAGTAAACACTGTCCTCCAGACCATACCCTGCTATGGTTGACTAACAGCCTGCCATCCACTCGGCAAAGAAGTAGCTCAAACTTCGGTGGCTGTTAGAAAGAGGAATGGATATCCAAAGGCGCCGTTCCCATTGTTTTTGCGGCTCGCGATCAGGCTCCGGAAGCAGAGCTGCAAGTGATTCAAGATTATGGTGTCAAGCAAAGAGTAAGGGCAAGGCAAGGAATACATGGATAATGCTTATTGAGAAGTAGCCAACAGAAGACACTATTGCTGCTGTCTACGAGTTTGCACGATAAGACTGAGACAATTCTGGCAAGGAAATGATCATCGCATTTTCCAAGCAATCGCAGGTAATAGGTGATTATCGAACGGAACCCTTACACTTTTTGCCTTATGACGCAGTGATTCCGTTCGATAGTGATCAAGAAAAAAGGTTATCCCATGAACGAGATACGGCGTTGGCAATGGGTCTAGCTGTATAGTTATAAACCCTTCTTCGTCGTGGTTGAGTCAAACATCCCTTTTTGAACATCACTACCACCAACCACAGCAGGCCTCCGACTGGTCCAGGCAGGCTCGACAGTTCCCTTGAAACGAGTCCTATTATTGGTTTATACGCCGGCGACGGTTTCGGTATCATAGATTACATATCTGCTCGTGTGCTAATGCTTGTTGTTATCACGGTTGTAATGATTGCAAGTATAAATTTATCAGTGGATTTCTCGCCCGTCTAGCAAGTAGCTATGATAGGCTTATGCTAATACCTCCGTTCTTGACAGTGACTTTCATGTTGTCGAGTTGGAACGTTCCATATCCAGGCTTGTACTTCTTGCCATTGATACTGGTGCCTGATGAATCAACCGTTATATGGTTGCCGCCCACATTCATTACACTTCCAGTACCGCTGATATTGAGACCATTGGCAGCGTTGTTTTGCTTATTGTTATTACCAAATTCGTTACCCATGTCAATACCGATTTCGTTACTACCTATATGTCTCCTTTTACTATTGAGCTTTCTTCTTTCGAACCTTTTCCATTTCATTTCATCTTCCGCGTCTGAGTCGGACAACTGGAATAGAGAGTAGTCCGAGACATTCTCGTCGTCATCGTCGTCGTCGTCGTCGTGCGATGTCTAGGAAAAGACGGAAGAATGCTTGGGGCTAAAGCCTCGAGGTGTGTATTGAACCCGGCTGTTGGGTGACTCCGAGGACGTTTGGGATTTGGAGTCAGAACTCCCGGTAGGGCTGTAGTATCCCTTGCTCCTAGATGAGGAGACACGGACGGCGTTTGACGTTGGGTGCCTGGAACCGTGGGTTCTGCTCATGGCGCTTTCACGGCTGCTATATCTGGCAGGTGAGTAGTTGCTCCTAGATGAGAAGATATGGGCGGTGTTTGACGTTGGGTTCCTGGAACCGTGGGTTTTGTTCATGGCGCTTTCACGGCTGCTATATCTGGCAGGTGAGTAATGCCTGTCGAGACTCGAAATCGGCTCTTGGTTAGAGTCATGTGAGACCCTAGAGACACGAGTATGCCGATAGTAGAGAGGCATAGTTATGATAGTTGTGTGTCGTCGTTGTAGAGTAAGCGATGTTATACAGGCGATGTAGAGATATTCGACTCATTGATATAGCTTTCTGTTCCATGAACAGCTCTCTCGCAGCCTGATTGTGGTGGTATTGGGGGTGGCTTTCCCACGCTCCCAATGGGGCTTGTAATGTAAGCATAAACATTCTAGTCAATTCATTCGTGTTTATCTGCCCCCTGTTACTCTTCCTACGTGCCTCAGCCGTTATTGGATGCCTCAGCCATGAGGGCGCAGGCTGCCGAGTCAGTTGTCTACCCCATGCCAGATACCAACCAACTCGCAGCCTGATTCTCAAAACCATGAGCTGATGGTGGCTGAGTACGACTGAACTGCTTCACTGCCTCATCAAGGCATATTAGAAACTGATATTTTGTAGCAATGGGTGTGTCGCGCGATCGGGGACAAGTCTTTATCATCAGCGTTTGGCCTTCCCAAACTCCGAAAGCCAAGTCAACGTACCTTACTCGATACATTTATTTTACGCTTTGTTCATAATATGGCTGAAGCAACAAGCGTGCACACATCCCAAACAGGTGCCAAACCAACGAGTAGCCAAATGCCAACTCCCGCAGACAGATTTTGGACTTCTGACCTAGCTCGCTTGGATATTGACCTGTGAGTGAGCCTCTCAGCTACGAAAATATCGTAACATGACCATGATGAAGACTGACTAGCACGTAGTGACTGCGACAAGGCAACTGAAGATATTCTAGAAGAATTCGGTAACAACGACCTGTGGCACAAGACATGCTTGAGAGTCATCACTGCTTGCAAGGACGATGCCAATACCCTTGGTAGGTAAAACCTCAGGCTTTGGCTACTTTTCATTTCAAACTAATGAACCTGAAGATGTTGAAAGCTTTTTCATGAACGATGGGGAGGCAGCCACCCTTGATGCTTCTCACAAGGACAATCCCAACTGCTTCGAGCTCTTGTACGTAACATCTGGGACCGTTTTCAAGCACAAACCCTTATTGAGTTATCTTAACTCTGTAGTTTTATATCCAAGTTCCTCAAAGATAACGCGGATCACAAAAAGTTGCCTTCAGGGGAGTCTAGGCTACTTCGTATCAGTCCTCGAGCACTTAGAAGTATAGCATCTACTTACCACATCCCCATGGCATTTATAAGTGCAGTTTCGCGGCCCTTCGAGGTCTGCGGCACTACTTTTCATCGCTCATCCCCATACGCCTGGGACTACTGGTGCTTACTTCCTGTAAGGATCTTGAGCACCTGTAAAGGTGGCACAAGTCAGCATGATAAGTCGTCAGCTGGAAGCAATCAAATGGATCCAGTCAACTACATTCACTTGGACGGCGAAAGGATGGACGTCAGAGGATCGACAGTTGCCCTGCACATCCAACGCAACAACGAGACGGGAAAGACGTGTATCGTCGTTTTCAGCCTCCTGGAACCTCGGTCCAGACACAGGGTTGAACCCTCATTGGAACAGATCCAACAATCTCTGCAGCAGCGATCCAGTCACGACCTAGACAGAAGTCCTTGTTTCGTACTTCTTGTCTTCATTGCTCATGCCTTGCGTTGGTGGAACAATGCCCTGCTATGTTTCAACCAGGAGCTGATTAGACATGTACGTTTTCCGCCGCTTATCGGATTCCAGACACTAATCCATGTACAGGAGAAAAGGCTTCAAGAGGAGATTGCGAAGGAGACACAAGACTTCATTAACACCAGCAAGGCTCTTAATGTTGCGCTGCATACAATGGCAGCACATCTACATCGCTACACTACAGAGCTCCAGCGAATTGGATTGGTTCTTTCTGACCTTCGCACTCACCGGGAACATATGACATGCGTTCCGAATGAACATGAGGGCAAGTCAGAAGAGCGACATATCGCCTCGTCAATAGACCGAGAGATGCAGAAGATCGAGCAACTGGTGTCGCTACTCACATCCATCTCCAGCTTCTCCGACGAGATGGAGAAAAAGGTTCAGAACATCCTGGCCCTGGTAAGTTTGATATCACCGCGGGCAACTACAGATATCAAGACTTACTCGGTGTTGCGCCCAGCTGTTCAATCAAATCTAGGCTATCAACGACAAGACCCTGCAAGCTATTCTGAGTGCTTCGCAGCAGGAGAATCGGACTTCCCAAAAGCTATCGCTTGCTTCTCATCTTCTCTCGAAAAGCATGAAGAGGGACAGCATTGCCATGAAGACTGTTCGTCGTATACAACTCCCCAGCTTAGGTTTCAAAAAGCCACTGACCTGTGAATGTGATTTTAGATTGCCGTCATGACACTTGTATTTCTTCCTGGGGCTACTTTCGCGGTAAGTTGACGCTGCCACCTATACGTAAAAGTAACCGTACTGACAGGGAGCTAGGCCATATTCGCCATGCCGTTCTTTACTCAAGCAAAGTATCTCACAACGCCGTCTCAAGCATGGATTTGGGCGGTTCTAACCGTGGCATCCACCGCCTTTGCCTTCGCTGGTTATGTCTACGTTGTCAAACGTGGCCATAGCTTCATGAACCTCTGAGGCGGATGTTGATGTGCACCCAGTCTCGGGGTCTAAATCAAGAGACTGTATTCTTACTGATGAACAGCTAAAATAGAAGAGTCATTATATAGAGAAATCTAAGTGGATGTAGAGCTACATCTGACAGCCCAGCTTGTGGTGTACTGCGCTAGCAAGTGTGACTTGACTGCGGTTAGGAGACATGTCAAAGCCTTCCACCTGTATGTCAATAGATACACGCAGGTGCTCATAGTGTGGATGGGTCCACTCCTATCAATTAGGCAATCCGAGAGTTTGACAGGGTTTTTTTGACCCATCCAATCAAACTATTGCGGCTACTGGGTTGGCCCATGTCAGAGCTATAGGTGCTATTTACTTTGCTCTGGTGATAGTGGAGTTTACTTTGGGTCTCCATGCCTCTTGCTGCGGAGCATAGAGGAGACAACACGAAGAGCCGCTGACATAATTAAGCACCTATACCAATTTCTCCTAGTGCTTAGGATCATCCTGTGTGTTACCCATTCAGCTTCGCTCAATCGGTTACCTCCGGCACAGCTAAACCGAGATAGGCAACTAAGGAACGGAACAAATCAAAGGCACCACGGGAATAATAACCCACGATACATAGACACTGGCCAAGACTCTCGCCTATCTTTCCTCGGTTCTAATTCGATAAGGTACGAGGCAGTACGGACTTGGCGAATACAACACTGCCGCTCGGGATATCCCGAAGTTCGATCGTACGTCTGAGGGTGGAGTTTGTTGCCCCTATCTAATTACCTATGCACTCTTGGCAATGAGTAGTGTTTTCCATATGCAAGGGTTGTTCCATGTTAGACAAACCTATCGCACTTATCTATTATGTATCATGTTATCAGTTTTGAAGCATAGTACGATACACTTGAATGACTGCAAACTCTGATCAATTCCTTCAGCTGGACCGTCACATCGCATTTCAGCCTATGGCTGCTTACAGGGATAGCCTAGAGAGTCTGTCCCATACCACGTGGGGAAGATACGACTGCGACGTCGTACGAGCAAATGAGGGTCTGTCAACGTGGGAACTTTTGGCCAGGCTGAACAAGGATCAAGATGGTATGACTCGCCGGTAGAAGTCCCGCGATATTACTCCCTTTCCAATCACAAGGCAGATATTGAGAGCATGATAGTGGGACACCATCAGCTCACCTCTATCGTGCCTCTCATGACCCATCTTTTACGTATCAGCAAAGCTCGGCATACTCGTGTATCTTTGAGCAAAGAAAGTTGAAATACATCAGTATATAAAGTCACCTCTACGCATTTCCTCAAAGACTATTATTCAGTCTATTACGCTTGATTAAACACTATCATCATGGTGTCTACATCGAGGTTTCTCCGAGGCATCGGCCTTGCGGCCCTCGCTGCAG
The DNA here is from genome assembly GCA_021730345.1 of Fusarium cicatricum. NCBI lineage: Eukaryota > Fungi > Ascomycota > Sordariomycetes > Hypocreales > Nectriaceae > Fusarium > Fusarium cicatricum. Next base: position 9,824 of record JAJODA010000727.1, on the reverse strand, counting down.
TAACTTGCCAAGCTGCTGCCATCAACGGTCGATCTCTGGCTGAGCGCGCTTCCTCCAGCGACCGCCTAGTGTTTGCACACTTCATGGTATGGCGATGTTATGACAATACTATCAACCCTGGCTAATGACATCAAGGTTGGCATTGTCAGCAATAGACAAAGCTCTGCGGATTACGACGATGACATGAGGCGTGCCAAAGACGCCGGAATCGATGCCTTTGCCCTCAACATTGGCACTGACACCTACACGGACGCACAGCTCGATTACGCCTATGACTCTGCAAACCGTAACGGCATGAAGGTTTTTATCTCGTTTGATTTTCAGTTTTGGAAGACGGACAACCCAGGAGCCGTTGGTGAAAAGATCAGAAAGTATGCCGGTCGGCCTAGCCAGCTCATGGTCGACAACAGAGTATTTGTCTCGAGCTTTGCGGGCGACAAACTCGATGCCAATGCTGTGCGAAGTGCTTCCGGCTCAAACATCTTCTTCGTTCCCAACTTCACCCCTTGGGGAGGCTCAAACAATGGCATCGACGGTGCGCTGAACTGGGTGGCCTGGCCAAACGATGGGAATAACAAGGCTCCCAAGAATGGGAAGAGTGTCAGCGTTGCCGATGGCGATAACAACTATGAGAAATGGCTTGGCAGCGGCAAGAAGTATATGGCCCGTGAGAACTCCCTTTCCAATCTCACTCAATCCGATCTCTAACATAAACTCAGCTGTATCACCCTGGTTCTTTACACACTTCGGCCCCGAGGTTGATTGGCCCAAGGTGAGTGTCCCAGCTCAAATAAACTCACCACAGGCAGCTAACTGGGTAACTAGAACTGGGTCTTCCCCAGTGGATCTCTCATCTTCGACCGCTGGAACGAGGTCTTGCAGAAAGGCTTTCCCATGATCGAAATCCTCACATGGAATGACTACGGCGAGTCTCACTACATCGGCCCTCTCAAGTCCAAGCACACCGACGACGGAGCATCCAAGTGGTCGAATGATATGCCGCACAACGGCTGGCTCGGCCTCTCCAGGCCCTTTATTGCCGCGTACAAGAACAGGGATACCAACGTTGCCAAGTACATCGAGAAGGATCAGCTTATCTACTGGTACCGCCGCAACCTCAAGTCACTCAACTGCGACGCTACCGATACCACGTCCAACAACCCACCGCCGAACCCTAATGCGAATTACTTTATGGGTCGTCCCGATGGATGGCAGACGATGGAGGATGTTGTTTACGTTGTCAGCCTGCTCAAGTCGGCTGGTACGGTTGTTATCTCATCCGGAGGCAACACTGTCACCAGAGAGGTCCCTGCTGGCGCAACTCTGATCAAGGTCAACGCCGCAATTGGCAAGCAGACATTCACTCTCAAGCGTGGCAGCTCAACCGTTCTTTCCGACACGTCACTCATGGATATCACCAACGTCTGCCCGTGCGGCTTGTACAACTACAATGCTTACGTGGGCACCGTGGCAGCTGGCTTCTCTGACCCGCTCGACAGCAGCGGTCTCGCGTCTCTGACTGTTGGACTGCACGTTACAACCTGCCAGGCTAAGCCATCCCTTGGAACCAACCCGGCCTCGCCTACGCAGCCCAACAACCCGCCTGTTATCACAGATCCCTCTCCTGGAAACGGCCAGGCTTGTATCAAGGGCGCTGTCGCCGACGGCCAGAGCGGTAACTACCTCGGCCTTTGCGAGTATACTTGCAGGTACAACTACTGCCCGCCTTCTCAATGTAAGTGTATTGAGCGTGGCGCGCCGTTGTCGCCACCCGCCACCAATGGCCGCGAAGGTTGCCCTGCAGATGGTCTCGATGGATCCTACAAGGGGCTGTGCAGCTATACTTGCAACCACGGATACTGTCCCCCGACAGCTTGCAAGTACTGTTAGGTCTGAACCAGCAAGACTCGACAATCAGGTAGTTGTTGATAAAAGCCGGAGGAGCGATAAGAAGTTGGTTCACTGTATTTAGTAATGCCAGTTGCGCAAATCTAAATGATGTTCTTGATGTACTGTTCTTGATAGTCATTCAAGTCAACATTAGAGTCAATCTTTAGATCTCGACTGCTATTCTATTTTGAGCTCATTAGTAATTGGAATAATGATCTGAATCACAGCAGCAACTTTGGCTGTTAAGAACCAGCTTATCCTTTTGCCTATTGCATCGGCCGATTCTTTACTTCCCAAATAGATTCTATCCTTACAGCCTTTGCACCAAGTCAGCGATAAAGACATGGTAGTTTGGCGCAGAAACAAGGTTAAATTCAAGCAGCAGAATCTCCATCCTCTTTCAGAGTGTAGTCTGAGTAGGTATGTTTAGTTGCACCAGACAGAATACAGAATATGCACATCCGTCATAGGGGGCTTCCGTTATGTGGAGAACTCCGTTATTCGATGCGCCCCCGGAAATCCAGATCCATGACCGTCCTCGGGCCTTCCAGAAAGCCTTTCCACTACGTTTGCCTGGGGATTCCATATGTAGCTCAGCCTGTTGCTGCCTCTCGTCTGTTGGGAAGCCGGTTCAAAAATTTGCAGTCTCATTGATATAGCCTTCGGACTTTGAGGCTAGACAGAATAGAAGCTAGGCAGACATGTACGCAATCTGATTCTGTTGATCCTGAGACGCCCTGAACGAATATATGAGAACGTATTAGTTAGCGTAGCCCAAGTCCGCTCTGCTTTTGGTACAAGTAGCTAGCTTTAAACCTCCAAGTTCACCCGGTCATCGACAGCCTTGCTGGCTAATTGGACCGGACTTCCAAGCCAGACTAAGGCAGCTCACACTCAATCAGGCTTTCCACCCCCTTCCCACCACTCCAGATCTTGGTAATCTTCAACCCGGCAAGGTTCTCAATGAGGTTGTACCAGTCTGCTTCAGTCCGTTCCTTAGAGCAAAACAGCGTCATCATAACGACGTCAAGAGCCGTCGTCTCCCAGTAGGCACCCTCAGGCGGGATCACGTTCTCGTTGATGAGCAATTTGCTATAACCGGGCTTCATTGCTTCGGATATACGGGCCAAGATGCCCCCGCACACGTCGTCGGGCCAATCGTGCAAGCACGAGTGCATGTAGTATGCACGGGCACCTAAAGCTCAGCTGTCAGTGCTGCCCTGTTACTTGCAATACCTGATCATGAGGCTAGCCGTACCTTTGATCGGTTGTTCGTTGTGGAAATCATAGCTCATTGGTGTGATTGAAGGGTCCAACTCTTGGATTTGGCCAATCACGGTGGGCAAGTCTTGAAGGATCAGCTGGCCAGGAGTCTCGGGATGGTGGCGGTGGAATTCCATGAGATCGTGACCAATGCTGCCTCCAACATCAACGAGAAATGGGGATCCAGGGCTAGTATCTGCACCGGAAATGAGATTCTCCTTGACTGGATAGATGCCGGCCGACCATGGCGGACGTCTCTGGCGACACCCGCCCATGTGGTGGTTAAAGTGCGTACCGTAGCCAAGAGACTGCTGCCACGCAAACTTATCCATATCAGTTCCGTAGGCATACATCAGGCGCGTGTCTTTGGAGTCACTAGGGTTCCTGAATCCATGCTTGCGTGCGTATTCGTGGAACTTGATAGGCGCCGCACTGGTGGAAGTGAGCCTACAAAGAATGAGGATGCGAACCAGTTAACAGAGAAGATAAGAGTACTTGCATGGCAAAATAGCAATCGCTGATGATGGGAATGCTCATGGCTTTAGAGTAGTTTGTGGGCATGTACACGTCGACACCCATCTCCCTGATGTATCCCATGGCACCAAGGTGACGCATCAGACGGCCTAGAAGTTATGTCAGCTCAACACATTCCACAAGACAACTGTACTCACTTAGCAATAACTGGTCAACCTCAAGGCTCTCAGCAAGCTCGCTGACCTTTTGAGGTCTGTCGCCGTTGTTAGCCATCAGCTTCCATAAACCCACGTCGACGCCAAAAGAGAGGCCTGCCATGGCACCTGTCTGGACTTGTTAACCAAGACTGGAGATTTACTATCGATGATGTCTCACCTATGCCCAGCAATGCTTTGCCATAGTCTCTCGGGGCGTTTCCAAAGATTGGACCAACGTGCGAGCCTTGATGAGCAGGTCCTGGCGGGCCTCATTGCCATGAGAGGAGAGGCTGTCAACACTGGCATTTATCTCTTGAATGAGACGGGGTACGGCCTCGATGTCGTTCGCGCTCATGGCGATTGAGACATCGACTTTGACGTGGCTCCCTTGGTGGGTGGCATTTCCGGTGGCAGTATTGCCGTTGGGGGCCATGATTATTCGTGGAGACTTGGTCAAAGTGCTTTTAAATCTGATGGGAAAATTAGACTTCGAGAAAGAAATGAAAGGAGGGCCTGTCTTTAGTTATTATAGGAATCTCATTCGAGACATGAGTGAGACAAGTCGTCCAAGAATGCAATATTGACATGTTACTCTTCTTGTTACTCATGTTGCCAGCTGGCTGATACTGATCACTTGACATAAGGTCCCACGCTGACTGCATTCCTTACTGCAACTATACACACCGTCCAAGTTGACTTTATGCCACTCTGAGGCGCTGAATTACTTTCATGGTAGCGTGGTAGAGCTTTCCTGGTTCTGGATACACATCCGAGCCCAGGCATGCGACAGCTCATGCTATGGAATCTTTTTCGACCGATATTTCCGAAAGCACAAGTTTTTGCCTTCTCGGGATGCTTCATGAGGTCGTATTTTGTATGATTGGCCGACAGGACATTAGGCTGCGGACGTCACTTTCCGAAAGGGGCATCATGTTGCGACAATCATCATCAAGCTAAAGGTGGTCATCAAAACATGCCACTTCCAGTTCAATTCTTCGAGCTTTTACAAGTCAGACACTTTTAGCCAACTACGTGGTAGTCCGTCGCTGGGTTTTCTTCGAAACACACTAGTTCTCACTCACGCGGCGTCCTACATCTTGTGTGCACACATTAATCCACATCGGGCAGTCGACAAGAAGCAACTGAACTAATCAGCACAACATAGGTACAGGAGTTTATGTGTCTATAGCATGTTTAAATGCGTAAGGAGAGGAAGCAAAAAAATGAACTGCGGCTTGTGTGGATTGAACACACGACCTTCAGATGTCGTTCCTGAAGTTGGCTTCAGTCTGACGCTCTCCCAACTGAGCTAAACCCGCTGACTAATGATGAAATCGAGTTACAATATATGAGTATATATCGTATCAGTTGTGCAGGAAGGGTCTTCATGAACTTGGTGGGACGAACATCCAGCTAGCCTGGATACTGAGAGGTCAAGACAGCTTATGAAACCTTATGTCCCTTGCCCTCCGTGATTCCAGATCGACCACCTATCGAACCTCGTGATGCCAGCCTCGATCTATTTATTGATCCTACATCTGTATGATTGAAGTGAGGCCAAGCGGATTAGCATTGCTTTACAACGCGTCCACAAAGCAAGCGGGTAAAAGCAATGAGCTTTACCCTGTACCATGATGTCTGCCCGACTACTGAGGGCAGATCATGTCGAAGAAGCTCAGCTGGTTAGTCATACTCGCTGTGGAATCAATTTTTTGAACGCCACATATTTTTTTTTTGGACGCGCCCACTTCCGCTCGCAAATCAAAGGGATCAAGCAATAAAACGCACTGGATCAGATGGGACTGACAGATTGCGTAAGGGCGGAGGCTTAGATACATAAGAGCATAACGCAAGGTCACTGGTGACGGAAAAGACAGAAACACGAATGCAGGGAACAGTGTTTCTTGTCTCGTAACGAGAGAAAGAGACTCGTGATGGATCTTCATAATAGGCAACGAACAAAAGGTTAACAGACAAAAAGTCTGGTTCCGCACGGGATCGAACCGCGGACCTTCTCGGTGTTAACGAGATGCCATAACCAACTAGACCACGCAACCTTGCTTATTGGTAAGCGACAATCAAATGTGGTAAACAACTCCTCGGGGTCAAGACTGCAACCACAGAGTTGTACTGTCAAAACCTTTGATGCATCTGACAAGATGGACAATCTGAGTTGCTCAGACCCATGACTTACTCCTCTCGAGCTAAGCTACCGAGAAACGTCACACCCCCGCCCACCAGCTAACGCCCTCGCGAAAGGGAGTGTAGTGCTGGGTTTGGCAACGTGAAAGGCCCCAGCGTTGGCTCAACAAGCTAAGAAGATCATGACACCCAAGGCTGCTGGTGCCGGTGGCGATAACCAGGGATATGTCAATAAGAATAGAGACAATGACAGATGGGAACGGCAATAAGGGCGAAACCATCGTCCGACATGGGCTTGTTGTTGTTCCAATGAGGAAACCCGCTTCTTTTCTCTTGCCGCGGAGCTCACTCACGACTCGGTCCGGGTTGGCGTCAACCTGTGCAAAATGACTCAATTCACGGCTATCAGGGATGAAAACGTCGGTGTGGTTAGGTCAGATAGAGAGCTATTTTTATTCTCGTAACTCTCTATCTGAACAATATGGTCAAGTTGCCGGAGTAGTTCACCTGCAAGCTCTGCAAAGTATTAAGTATTACCATTGACGCTCTAACGCATTGAGAAACCCTCGTTTTAAAACCGATATAAAAATCATCACCTCCCAGACACCATGTCCTCCAAACCGTAGTATAATCATGCCACACACGTATCGTGCCAGAGCGAAATTCTCGCAAGTCCTCCCCCATGCAGCCGTTTCGCCCACCTCTGCGACCCCAAGGGCCCATATACTAGCCACTACTGCATTCTCCCAACCCAGCGCCACTCTTATATGCAGCCCAGTGTTCTTTCAAGTGATCAGAGAAATAATCGTAGCGTACATATAGCTTATCTCGTGTACCACCGCACATCGGACACGCGTATTGAGAGCGATACTTGGAGTCATATGCTGCAACCTGCATGCCAGCGAGTCCAACAGGAAGCTTGTGCCTTCGCTGATAACCTTCCAGGTATAAAAGGAGATCTCTCGGAAGCTTACATGGCCAGAAGCCCACCGGGCGGTTCGTGGCGAGTTCCGGAACACGCTGCGTAGCGCTGCCTGCACCTGCGTGGGATGGAGGTACATTATGAGGAGTGAACGTTCGATGAGTATCAGAGGCAACTGGGTGGCATGGTCCATTGCCAACGGACTCATGGTTTTGATCTGGGTTAGAAAAGTACGTTCCATCGTGAGTTGAAGCCGTTTGACTAAATTGGGATTGAACATCTGGTAGTCGACTGGCTGGCTGTTGAGGAGGTGATGGCAGGGTTGAGTAGAATGGACGAGTTGGTGCAAGCTCAGGCAGTTGATCCTCTCCTGTTGCACCCAGCGACTGCGAAGTCAGAGGCGCTTGTGTTGGTTGAGGATGATGATGATACAGCGGTTGGTCCATGGGCACTTGACTAAACAGCTCTTGTTGAGATGATGGCTGATCTTGCCTGGTCATGGAGCTAATTGAAGGCAAAGAAAAAGAAATTCTTGGAGTTTCTCTTGAACTTGAAGATTGTGGTCGCATCTCTGGCAGAATGGGTTGTTGTAGCTGTGTCATGGTGACCAGTGCTTCTCTTGGTCCTTCACTGTTCTTGTCGGCTTCGTTCCACCTTTGGTGCGCTTCTTGTCTTGTCGAGTCCTTGTCGTAAGTTGCAGATAGGCCAGAGTTAAAAGGCGGTTCTCCTGTGTGTTCAAAGTTGCTTTGCTGAGGTGGCCCAAGTCTGACGATTGCCTTGTGGGTTACAAGGTTAGGGTTTTGCTCAGAGCTCACTGGATGAAATTCTGGTCGATGAGGCACCTTGTCAAATGCTCGAGGCCATTGGTTCATTGAGTATATCATTGTTGCTGGCGTTTCAGGTGGAGGAGCAATACCCAGTGCAGCGTGAGCCAATCTGAATGCTTCGGATAAATCGAGAGCCTCGACGCCGACATTTGTTTCTGGTACTTCTTCATGCTGATCTTGTGTCGTTGCATTCAGCTTTTGACCAGTTTCAGGTGTCAGCTTTCCTGGTGCTCCGAGAGTCTGGGGTTCGGCAGGACTCGTGACCTCGTTGGTCTCTGGCTCTAGATCAGAACTGGATATCGATATAATGTCGAGGTCCGGCTTGTGCTTTTGCTCATCTTCTTGCAAGATTCCTGGTGGGGAGTGCGGTGGAACGAAGTCGCTGGGTTCAACTTCCCGGTCAGAAGGGCTATCGTTTGTTTGCACCACTATTGTACCCTCAGCATTCGGAGAGTCGAGATGCAAGTCCGGTGTTGGGGTCTGATGTGATTGTCGTGCAACTGTATGTAGTTAGCGTAACGTTGAGCTCTTGTATACTCAGGAGCATGCCTTCTGGTAGATCGGCTGCATCGATATTAAGCTCTCTCGTTTCTTCTTCTGTCATTTCGGGCGTCCCAGGGCTTGGCTCTTTCGCTCTACCCTCCGCTGCGCGAGCCTTCAAAAACTTGCGAACAGATTGCATATGAGGAACAAGCGGATTTCTTCTCTTGGCATCGAACTCGCGAAGATCTTTCGCAGCAGCCCATCCGACGGCGCTCTTGTTGGGAAAAGTTTGCCCATCAAAGTACATGACGGGAAACTGGCGTTCCGTAATCAGAGACTGTCCATCTTGGTATCCCTCTGCCCAGTCATAGCTGTCGGCCTCGTCGTCATGCTCATAGCACGAGGGCGCAACATCTTTGAGGCGAAGACTCTCCAGTGAGCCCGGGATGCCTACACTTTGCAGATCTCGCATCGGGAGAACAAGCACGGCTAGCCACTCCTTGGACTTTTTCCAGAATGCAAGGTAGACGTTGCCGGCCTCTGGGTTGATGATGCCCTCGAAATCGTCGTCGCCGTTCAAGTCGCCGTGATTTCTATGGCTGTGTCGCGTCGGCCTGCGCGATGCCTTTTCAGTCAGGGGAGAGTGCTCTGGTATAACGGATGGACCATCCGAGTCCGTCTTGTCGGTCCTTCGACGTTTGGTGCTAGTGGACTCGAACAAGGCTCTTTTCCTTTTGTTCTATTTTCATCGATAAGTAAAGCCTTCAATCACGTTATTTGAAACACTTACTGTCAAAATGTCTTTGGCGTGGTTCAAAGAGGTCCTCTCGGTATCGAGTTTCTGCGCGTCTTTTGCAGACGACGCCTCTCCTCGGACACTCTCTCGGGCTGTTGAAACTGGTGATTGAAAGGTATCAGCTGCGCAGCCTTCGACTGGGCCCTTACTAGGGAGTGTTTGAAGATAGGCTCGGATCCGAACAGGTCCAATCTTTTCCAAGACATCGGAATACAGTGCGTCCAACGTCTTTCGTAGTTTTTGACTGTAGCAGATTTCCTCCTCTTCAGCCCTCGTTTTATGGTCAATCTCCAGCTCTTTCAGTCGCCCTCCCAGCTCCACAATCGTTTCCTGAAGCCTCGCCATCTCCGGCGGTGCAGTTGATGCCAAGCTTGCCCATATCTCAGATATGTGCTGTCGAATCACGCCAGTCTTTTTCTCATAGATCTCGCTTGGAGATTTGATATCAGCGAGCTGTGACCTGTACCGAACCACTACCTTGTGTATGCCCTCAACTTGACGTAGGGTATCTTGGAGTGACATGGTGATGGTCGAGACGCGTCGCCACACGCTGGTAGCTGATCCGAGTGGGGCGAATGTTGGGAGCAAGGAAAGTGAGCGGGGTCATCCAAGGGCCCCAACCACTCGCCTATCAAGATATTGCACAATAGAAGGATATAGTAAGGCACTTGAACCGAAATGTAGGCGCAGACTAGACAGACAGTCACTGTCGAGCTGCTGTTTAGAGTACTTGAGTGGGAGGGAAGAGAAAAAAAGAGAGAAAAAAACAGATGAGATGAAAAGAGATTGCCTGACGCCAAAGAGTCGTTGGGCTGGGCTGGGCTGGGCTC
>JAJODA010000725.1:0-14312 GCA_021730345.1 Fusarium cicatricum | reverse complement strand
CATATGCATTATACATCGTACGATTATCATTCCATGTTTCGCGCTGATATGTGAGATTGGATGGGGTCCTGTTGGCAGAATAAATCTGAGGCTTGATAGTATAAACCATTGTTGCATTGTCCCAAGCACTTGGGTACTCGATGTCAACTTCAGAACTTGGGTGCCCGACACGGGAGGCGAGACAGTGAGGTCAAGCCCTGAACTTGTGAGTTGGACTTGCTCGGTAGAAAGGTTTCTGCTATAGAGTGATTTGAGCCTCCGTGGCGGTGTTTGCTTCGATAAGTCTGGAGGTCTGGGTACAGACTTGGGAGGCTGGTTGGTATGAATGAAAACAAAACACCAAGAGGGCTTTTTGAGAGGTCTCAAAAGCCAGGCAACCAGTGAGGCTTCCCATAGATAGTTAAACTGTTGGTACCAGGGATAAGGTACTGCATATCATAATGTTACCTTCAATTACGAGAAACAAAGCTCTGTTAAATGCTCGTTGTGACCCGTTGAGCGCTCTGTGTATTATGTTAAGTGATACGTGAGGATCGACCCTTGGGAAATCACACGTAAGGTAGGTAAGATAAGCATACCCGGCTTGGCGGGTGGGTCCCTAAGGTCCACAACACCAAGCCGGCCTGGATCTGACCTCTTCATGCCCTATAGATAGCTTCATTCCAAGCCTCGTGCCAAGTGACCGTGTCCCACGCGTCATTTTTAACTAATAAGATGTCAACTTACTGAGACATTCACGACATCACGTGATACAGCTGAAAGTAACTAGTAGTAATATAAATATCAATATCAATCGAGGAAGTTAAGTACTTTCTTTTATAAATAAGGGCAATACCTGCTTTTAATAAGAGCCTACCTGCACTCGAACAATATCTCCTCAAAGAGCCTTAAGCTTTAGATACATGCCATTTTCTGGTTTAATCGTAATAACTCCTCTTGGCATAACAAGCCCATCATCCATTGCCAACGTCCATTCGAACGACCGCACCATGGTAGCCAACAGACATCGCATCTCAGCCTTGGCAAAGCCTTGTCCAATACAACTTCGCGGCCCATGCAAGAAGGTCAGGAAATTATAGTTGCTACTAGATCCCCCATGCTGGTTCGGCTTTCCGTCATCCGTTATCCATCGGTCGGGGCGGAACTCTGCTGCGTCAGGGCCCCAGATGTCAGGAGAGCGGTTAATATACCAGATCGATACGATGATGTCGGTGCCTTCGGGGATAAACTGGTCACCGATGCGGGTGTCACGGACAGCTTGGCGCATAGTCATTGGTACTGTTGGGTAGAGTCGCAGCGTCTCGTGCATGATGCCGTTTAGGTAAGGTAGTTGCTCAAGAATCCCAGCAAGATCAACCTGGTTATGATCTAAATTCTCTGGTAACGCATTTTTGACCTCCTCTCGAAGCTTGGTCTGGATCTCTGGATTCTTGGTAAGCAAGTAGCATGCCCAAGTCATCGCAGAAGCGGTTGTTTCATGCCTATAGTGCGTTAGTCATGTATTTGATAGTGGCGAGAGCATTGCATACCCTGCTGCTAGGAAAGTCAGAAGCTGATCTTTCAACGCCTCATCTGAGAAATTGTTGGACTTGATGAGAAGTGACAATACATCAAAGTGATTATCCGCCTTCTCAATGATAGCAGCCTTCTTCTCCTTAAGCATTGGGAAGCACAATTCGTTCAATGACCCGGTTAAATGATTGAAGAGACTGTTCATCTTCCAAGGTATCAGGCGAATGATCGGCAAGCCGACAGCTAAAGACAACATTGCAAAGATGAGTTTTTCCCGGTCAGGTTCCAGTAGCTGTTCGTAGATGTTCGCGAGGGGATCTTTCTTCTTCTCCACTGCGTCGAACTTGCGGCCCAGGCCAGCAATGCCAATAATGTCAAGTGTGACTTTGCTCGCCCAGCCATTAAGCTCAATGACTGACGATCGAGAATCAGCCATATCCTGGCTCAGTATCTTTGTGAGGGACTCTCCCTTTGCCCACATCATGTGATAAAGCTCCTTGATATGACGGAAGTGGAACGCTGGCGTTGTGTTCTTGCGCAGAAACTTGTGTTGATCCCCCTCTACTATAATAAGACCATCTCCAAGGATATGCCGCAGGAACGAGCTGATTCTTTTAGGTTTGGCAAAGTCGTAGCAATTATGAACAAGGAGGTCTGCCAGCAGCTGAGGATTCATAATGCATATTTGGTTCCGGAGGGAGTTGAGTGTGATCAAGTCTTGTCCGGGGTACTGTTGTGCTAGCTCCAAGAATAGGTCGCCGGCCGGTTTGTCCTTAATAACAAGGGCACGGTGGGGAGCGCTCACGTATGCCTAGCAAAATGTCCAAGTCAGACTTCAACTTTTACAGCGGTATATCGCGGTCTCGATTGGGGACATAGGAAAGATAAACATACCCTTGGACCAGGGATTCGCCGCAGCGGACTAAAGAAAACCGGATAGAGAAACGCCCAGAAAATGATCCCGAAGCCATAATTAACAGCTAAGATAGTAACCACAGCAGCTAAGTGGCTTTGGGTGCTGTAGTAATTAGGAAACAGCTTGATAGCCAGGAAGGACTCCGCGACCGCGGCGAGCGTAAGACTGGGAAAGCCCAGAAGCTTCGATACAACAGCCATGTTGACCTGTTGCACTGATAGTGTGCCGAAAGTATTAGATTTGGCAAATATCACAGATGTCGAATTCTGCCCAAGCTTTTTAATATTGTATCAACTCGAAGACACTGATCAGATATATAAGATAGTCAATAGTATTAGACTACGTTTCCATGTGAATATTTCCGACCAATCCACCGGCGCCCAATCAGTGTATTACTTGGTTTCGGACTGACCCTTTCCCCGAGCGTTTGGGTTGAAGGCATTCGCTTGGCTACCGAGCATTTCCGTCAGTACGTCAAATGCCACTAAAGATTAGCGCAGATGCTACTCTTCAACAACCGGCTCTAACCACTATCAGCCGTCAGGCAGCCCCTCGCGATGTCACAAGGGGGGCCGAATTGGGTTTAGTATGCGAGCTGATCGCCAGAGTCCTGAGACTCCTGACTGACGTATTTCAGTGACGTATCCACGGGAGGGTTAAAAGAGGGAAACACGTGGAAATTTACGCTCGGATGTTTAACCTTCTTTGATACTATGCTGATCAATTTCACATGCGGCTGAGCTCCTTTTGGTTCAACGTCAGGTTGAGCTCGCAGGTTGAGGATTTCGCAAGCTAGACTGGAACGAGATGGTAACAACAATTGTTCCAACAATTCACAGATGTGTTAACTCGGGCATCAACGGGAGACGGTTTGCTGACTTGCAGACGAACGTGGAAAGAAGGGTTGAGGTTGGAACAGACTACAGTATGGGATTAGAAATACCCGAGCACGCTGGGCAGACGGGTTCATAGTACCCTCCATGCACCACAAACGCAAACTTGAATCAGAAAATCATCTCATCATCCTTCTCAATGGCTTTCAAAGCCGTCATAAGCCTCATTATGAGCTGCGCATTATTAGGAGGCTACGGTAGCATGTTCACGTCCTATCAACACGGATTCTTCGATGCCCTTCGCATTTGCATCACCAAACCGCAGTCGCTTGACGTAAACTCGTGTTACCTGGATATGTCAGAATCAATCTCAATGCGTATTACGCACAGTGAAATCTTTGATTCTCTGATCAATCTTTTGTTGGAATTCTTTTCTCAAGGACTCAGGAAACATCCTGAGACTAAGGGCATGGATCTCGAGGCTTTACTCGCCTTTGTCTACCTAGCGACGCAGTTTGGTGGCGCATGGTATCTTATGGCTCTAGAGGGACTGAGGCTTGGAAATCGAGGCACAGTTCTTAGCTGGTACGTGTTATTACCCTGAAGATATTGGCATGGTTCTAATGTTCATCGCAGGACTGGAACATTTGGGATAGTATTTCAAGCTGTTACCATCACCATCATTGCCCCGATCTATTTGACTCTCCAGCTCCTGCTCTCGCCCTCCATCCCGCAGCCGTCAATGTTACTTGCCGACCCGTGTGATCTGAGCTTTCTGCCAGTGTCTACCATTATATCCTACATTCTTCCGACTGTCGGTCTTTGCCTACCGTTAATCTTCGATGTGTCGCGAGAGGTGAAATGGATTTCTGTCGCTCTCTGGCAGCCTTTCCCGTTGTATCAAGCCACGATTCAACAGATTTCTCGCCTCTTCTGCGGCTTTAGGAGAGGCAAAACCAACAACAAGGCACATATCGATCCAAAAGCTTGCAGGCAAGCACTGCATCGGGCGTATAGCTTCATCGTGGCCCTATCAATGGGGGTTCATTTGGCCGTTATTGGGACCATTCTTGCATCATCAATGCATCTTGTCCCTGAAGTATCTGGACATCACATTCTCGGTCTAACTTCGCTTACAAGCCCACCAACTCTGGCCTTGCTAGATCCACCAGTATCGGCGCTAGATTCAAGGGAGATTGTGGTTTCGTTCCTGCGATGGGATGTCTATTGTACCTGTCTTTCTATGGTGATCTGGTCGGGCTTCCAACTCTTCTCAGCTCAAAGAGCTCCGAGTCTTACACTGATAGGTGCTAAGGCCGCATGGTGGGCATTATTGGGTGGTCCAATCTTCCCAGCACTGATGCTGCTGTGGGAGCGTGATGATATTTTGATGGACAGGCTGGAGTTTTCTGCTTCATCTCTAAAGTATGAGTGAGGCTAGTTTGAGCACAAGAATCTACATGGTACGAAATGGAACGATCGAGAGTAAGCTGAGAAGATTATTAAAGCACGTATCAAAGATCACAAGATTATTATACAAGTGGTATAGTATCAAGACGAAACATTATCCATCTCATTGAAGAAATCAAGACTCTTTCCATCATTATCCACCGGCCCAAAATCCACCAGCTTAGGAGACTCCATTATTGACGGACAAAGTTGTATCCCATAAATGTCCCCTGGAAGCCATCCAACTGCCGACCTGATACCTATCGCTGAATTCATCCTGGTCAACGTGATTTCTGCCCTTTCAGTCTGCGCTGGTGTAGCATAGGCGCAGTGCGTCACAAGCCTGATGGAGTGCACGATGATGATGGCGGCAGCTCCGTCATGTATCATGCTAGCAGGCATACCACTTGGGTCGATGTCGCCCAGGGCATATGGCACGCTGGTCAACATGTCATCGATCGTCTTGCGCGCATCAGACTCCAACAGGGGCACACTCTCTGCCCACATAGCACCATAATCATACTCTTCCCCCTCTTCAAAGGGCTGCAGTGTGGCTTGATAAAGAAGCATCGTCTGAAGGAGGATGAGACGGGCTGACCGCACCAGAATAATGATACAAGCTGTCTCAGCGTCGTAATGCATATTTCCAGAGCCCATCTCGCCAAGGACTGTCGGAACACCTCGCCCTTCGAAAGTACTTTGCCAATACGTCGCAGCTTCGTGGTCCCAGACGCTGAAGCTATCAAGCATGTCGACACACTCTTGTATTAGGGTGTATTCCTCATCTGACCCCATACTACTTTGCGATGCTTCGGGGGGGCTGTCGGCTTCTTGTTGAGGTACCTTGGATTGCATAAGCCAGCATAGACGGTGGCGCAGTGATAGTGTTCTCGACATCATCGACATGGCCCTAAGAAGAGGGTCAAAGATGCCTATCACTGTGGCTATGGCGCCGGGATCGGTGTATGTATCATCGCCGTGTAAGAAGGAGTAGATTTGCTGCGAAAAACTAGTCAGTAATAATGTCTACACCATTTCCAGTTTGACCATGACTTACTAGTCGAAGTAGAGCCAGCAAAAAAAGCTCCGCTCCCCTTCTTGTCCCAATCTGACTGGGTCCTCGTTTTTCCAAAAGGTAGAAAAGACCTGGCGCATGTTCGTTAGGATCACCTAAACCCTCACCACTAAAGTCCTGTCTCATGATAAGCAAAGGTAGGGTTGACGGATTGTGGTGTCGCTCACCTTGTAGGTGCAGAGTAACAGAATAGTCGCAATCACACCATCATCAACAGCTTGGTGGTCTGACCGAATACTCTCTTGCAAGCCCTTGATGACACGTCCATAATTCCTCAATGACTGTGTCCTCAGTTCCTCTCCTCCCAAATGGTTATACGCCGCGAGCTGGGCGACGCTGAGTGTGGCTGTTTCAAGCAGCCCATCCTTGTAATGATTGTATAGGTCAGGGAGAAAGCTGAAATGACCTGGAAACCCATCGCCATCATCGGGTGACACGAAACGACGAACAAAGTAGCAGAGAGATATATCATCGTATGATTTTGTTGGATGTCGAACGATGGCGAGAGAATTGCGGTGGGATGAGGCTCCCACACGCTTCCTCACGGGCTTTGGGGATGCGTTCTCGGGTTTCTTTTCTTTAACTGGCGGTGGACTGGTCGTGCTGACCGTGCTTGCGGTACTCGATGAAATACTTTGCGATCTCGTTTTTTGTGAGGAATGTCGAAACTGAAACTCATCCGTATACCCAAGGCAAGGCTTGCCGTATTTGTAACATCGTTGACACCTCGGTTTGCCCTCGTCGCACTGCTCTGGTTATTTTTCTCTCAACGTCAACGCGATGAATGACGAGCTTATCACTCACCTTGACTTTGCGCTGGCGACATCGCAAGCATCCAGAGCTAAAGTGCCCTGGAAAGACCATTCTCGCTAGATCGTGGGCATACGTGTCTTGGGTGGCCTGGTGGTTAGAATCCGGGGAAGATGCAGTTTACGGAGAACGGATGACGGAGCCCGCGGAGGCCAAACGATAACTGGGGAAATGAACTGAGCAGATGATGCTAACTGATGCACGGACGGCTCGACTGATTAAACCCCGCAGAGTATCCTGGCAGTGAGAGCCGAAGGGGGAAAGAGGATCAATAGCGTGGGAGGAAGTGGCTCTGGCAGGGATTGAAGACAAGGCCAAGTGCCGTGTCAGTGGAGAGAAGAGCGAGGATGTGGATTGATCGTCATGGTAGCCTTTTTTAGTTTAGCTTGCGACCAGACTTGAAGACCAAGAGTGAACCTCGGCTTCAACAGCTTGCTTTCGCAATCAGCTTCAATACAGACAGTTTGGAGAGATGGCATCTGGAAATGGGTTCTCAAAATTCTGAACAAGCTCAGTAAATACTTGTATAAGATGAATTTTCCTGTGTATTTCGAGTTGTTACATTTTTGTGATCGTTATCCCCGTTTTCCCCCAAACACTTTGGAACTTTTTCATCCCATTACTCGACGATGTCTTCTCTACTGTATTCCCCCGCAATTGCCCACGTCTCAAGACTTGGTGAAATCCTGCTGTCGCCAATTCTGGCTGCGCCAATCGTTCTTGCAACAAATTTTGCCCCTCATGTTATGGAAAATGCCCTGGCATCAATTGCCCGGAAGCTCCCAGACGACATCGCAGCTACCCTGAAGCTCGGAATTGTCAAAAGGATCCTATACATCTGGCTTGCAGTGGGCATCCTCAAAAGTGCCAACCGCTTTCTGAATACCATGGCACATAACTCCTGGCGCATCCGGCCTGCTTCAGGTTGGGACTGGAGAAACGAAATTGCCGTTGTCACTGGTGGCTCCAGCGGCATCGGACAAAGCATTGTGCAAAAGCTAGTTGACTTGGGCATGCACGTCGCCGTGTTTGACGTGCAAGACTTGCCAAAAGAGCTACAAGGCGACCAACGTGTTCACTTCTATCGCTGCGATGTCACCACTGTAGAATCTGTCGCTGAAGCTGCCGATGCTGTCCGCCGAGAACTTGGTCACCCATCCATCTTGATCAACAACGCTGGCATCACGTCTCCAATGCCCATCCTCAAGATGACTGAGTCATTCCTCCGCAAAATCATGGGTGTTAATCTCATGGCGATGTGGTTCACCTCGCAGCAGTTTCTGCCACGCATGATCCAACTTAACAAGGGCCATGTCGTCACAGTCGCAAGTATCGCGTCCTTTGTCGCGTTGGCTACTGGAGCCGACTACTCAGCGACGAAAGCCGGAGCGTTGTCTTTCCACGAGTCACTTGCAAGTGAGCTTAAGCACTTTTATAAGGCTCCCAATGTGTTGACAACCGTTGTTCACCCCAACTTCGTTCGAACGCCGCTTGTTGAGGGTTTTGTGGATCGTTTGGAGCGGGGCGGTGTCCGGCTGCTAACTGCTGATGATATCGCCCATGAAGTCGTCTCTCAGATTGCGAATAGACGTGGTGGCCAGCTTATCATTCCGAGGTCGGTGTCTGTCATTTCGGGAATTCGAGGTTGGCCGACTTGGCTGCAGGAGCTTTTGCGTGATACAATTGGTAAAACAGCTGGACGCTAGAACGTAGGAAAGAGGAAGTGGTTTTCAACTTGTACTTACTGGGTATTTGACAAATCAAGACCTAATATCCATAGTTTTAGTTGTGTAATCTGTGCTTGCACTGGAAAATGAATAGTAGAATGCATGAGAGCTGCAGTTGAGCCACAGAGATGAACACTTACCTACGTAGAACGTGTACATGTCCGATTGATCCAGAGACCTTAGAACGAATATTAAGAACTCTGCTTGACAGGAAAAAGTGACAATAGTTGGGTTTACAGAGCAAGGTCACATTGTCAAATCCTCTGCAGAAGCTGGTGGAATATATAAAGGGACGCCCTCTCCTGCGTTGATGCCAGTCTCTTCCATTTTCCTTCACACGCTATAACTACTGAAGACTACAAACAATCAACGCCGCAACTTACACCCAAGACTTCAACATGGCCTTGAAAAAACCATTGAGAACATTGGTAGCTTACACCTACACTTTAATAATATCACCATGGCTACTAACTCGCTTTGTACTCGACATTACCCTCTACACCATCCCATGGGCGCGACCCTCGAAAGAGTGGTCCATGAACCAAGCCATCCGCGTCCGTGTGGTCAGACTATTGCTCCTCTACTGGTCGCTCACGAAGGCCGGGGACAGATTGAGACTTGACCCTGGACGGGAGAAGAATCGGTTCGAGGTCGTTGATCCGAGATCTCCCAAGCTCTATAGAGGGATCTTGTTGGATTATCTGGTACAACCTGCTCAACTAGGCATGACTTGGACACCGGCACGGCCACCACCTTCAGGACTGGTCCATCCAGGCATGGCTGTAGTCTTGCACTTCCACGGCGGTGGCTTCGCGATTGGTAATGGTCGCGACGAGGATACTGGATACTTGGCGAGGACTCTTATCAAGTACATGGGTTGCACTCATGTTTGCACGCCACAGTATCGCCTATCTAGCAGCAAGAACGGTCATTTTCCTGCCCCACTTCAAGATGCTCTGACGGCCTATTTCCATTTAATCAAGACGAGAGGCATTCCTGCGAGTCAGATCATCTTGTCAGGCGACTCAGCAGGAGCGAACTTGGCGCTTGCTCTGGTCCGATACATTCATGAATATGGCCAGCACGACGGGATCCTGTTCCCACGAGCAATGACTCTTTGGTCTCCCTGGGTGGATGTCGCTGGTGCTCTAGAGCAGGATGCGACAAAGTCTCCGAATTACAAGACGGACTATCTGAACATGCATTTTGCACGCTGGGGTGCGACGACAATCTCTGGTTTTGGTCAGACTGACCCAGCCGGTGCGTACCTGTCGCCTCTGCGAAACCCATTCCAACTGGAAAAACCTCTACCGGTATACGTCAACGCAGGAGGGGGTGAAGTCCTTTGCGATGATATCATAAAGTTCTGTGAGCGCTACAAGAAGAACGGCTGGCAGGTTCATTTAAACATTTTTAAAGGCTGTCCTCATGACATTCTGCTATTAGGGGACAGAATTGAATTCGCTGCCGAGGCGGAAAAAGCAGCAGGGCACGCGAAGAGCTTTCTAAATCGGTACGCCGGGTTGGATCTGAAGACGTATTTTTGATAGGAACCCCAGCGATAGTGGTTATGGCCATGAATGTAAGAATAATTTTTAGATACGCATACTCAGACTTCATCTGAACATCTTCCTAGCTCAACACTTTCACATGTCATCAAAATAGGAGATGTCGTCATTGATTGAGCGGGGGATCTGCAAGTACGTAACAGCAAGCCCTCGAATCTAGAAATCAAGTATGCAGCTTTAGCAGGCCTGTCGCGAGTGGTGTCACTTGTTTTCTTGGTAATATGATGAACAGACTAGCATGCCCCCCTCACTAGGCTTGCGAGCGGTTGCTTTAATTCCTGCCTAGTAGATGCCTCGTCAGGTGCCTCGCCCTGTAGTCTGGTACTCGGAGGCTTGTTTCAAGGCCATCAGAAAGGAACATGCCGAGGCTCTTAGCGATCGCCCCTTGTTACCCCACAATCTTTTACTCCAATCTCATCCAGGTTATGGCCGGCTCGAATAATTATCTACTTGTGGTTTAGCTTGCGATCTGCCATCCGCGTCCGCGGACCCCGTCCCAAATAATCGTATGCATAGCGTCTAAGACTCTGAGCCAAGCTAGACGTGGAGCAGGGGGGAGCGAGACGGAGATCTTTGCTCGTTGTTGAACACGTGCGCTCTCGGAAGCTATTCCATTACCAAGCTGTCCATTCGAAATACAGTGGTGTGACACCCTGAGCACGATGACGAACTGCCGAGTTTGTGAGGACCCTACAGCCATTGCATCGTTAGAATGTCGCAAGTAGACGGTCGACATTCCTTTATAATCTCTTTGACTCGAAATATACTGCAAAGTTGAACCTCAATGTCCCTTTTCAAGATTATCGAGAGCAACGCACACGAGAGCAACGCACATCACTCACAACTATGGAGCATCAATCAGACGAGGTCAATTTTCTTGACGTTATCATCATCGGCGCTGGGATATCTGGCATTAACGCCGCCTACCGCCTCCAAACCGAAGGTCCAGCCAACCTAAATTACGCCATTCTCGAGGGTCGAGACTCCATCGGAGGCACATGGGATCTTTTCAGATACCCTGGTATTCGATCAGACTCCGATATCTTCACTTTCGGCTTCCCTTGGAGTCCGTGGAAGCATGACGAGTCCCTGGCACCAGGAGACAAGATCAAAAGCTACATGATTGAATCAGCTCGATCGGCCGGCATCGACCATCATATACGTTACAACCATCCCGTTTCAGAAGCGAACTGGTCTTGTAAGGATAAGAGATGGACGCTTCAGGTAGTACGACCAGAAGACGATCAGCCTGTCACTTTCCAGGCTCGATTCATGCTCCTCGGCACCGGCTACTACGACTACCAGACTCCGCTACAAACTGTCATTCCTGGAATCGAGCGATTTCAAGGAAAAATCATCCATCCTCAATTTTGGCCTGATGATTACGACTACACCAACAAGAACGTAGTCATTATCGGAAGTGGCGCCACGGCTGTCACTATCCTGCCATCCATGGCTGATAAGGCGAAGCGCGTCACCATGCTACAGAGAAGTCCCGGCTACATCTTCCCTCTTCCATCGAGCAGCTTCTTGACAAGACTCCTCTTTACCATGTTACCTGCCAGCATTGCTCTCTTCATCAATCGACTTCTGTGGCTATTCAGGAGCTATTTGACAACTCTGTTCTGCAAATCGTGTCCAGGTCTTGCCAAAAAGGTCATCAAGCATGTAACTATCAAGCAACTGCCACCTGACGTTAGCTGGGACCCTCACTTCAAGCCTAAATACAACCCTTGGGAGCAACGTTTTTGCGCCTGCATGAACGGCGATTTCTTCGCTGCTATTCGCTCAAGCAAAGCAGACGTCGTCACTGATGAGATCAAGGCCATCACAGAGAAGACCATAGAGCTCAAGTCTGGAGCGATGCTGAACCCTGACCTCATCGTCACAGCCACTGGTCTGAAGCTACGGTTTGGTGGTGGTATCAAGTTCAGTCTTGATGGCAACGCGCTCAACGTGTCCGACAAGTTCGCTTGGAAGGCTGCCATGCTTGAAGATGTTCCAAATTTGTTATTTATTACTGGGTATGAGAATGCATCCTGGACTCTGGGAGCGGACGTCAGCGCAAGACTCTTTGTGCGCATCCTTCACAAGATGTCGCAGACTAAGGCGGCGGCTGTTGTGCCGCGTCTGACTTCATCCCAGGACATGCCAGTGAAGCCAATGATGAGTCTTTCTTCAACTTATCTCAAGAACGCTGGCTCTGTCTTTCCCAAGGGCGGGACAGGCTTATGGAGTCCTAAGACTAACTATTTCGCGGACATGGCTAGGGCGAAGTGGGGAGACATTACTACAGGCTTGGAATACTTCTGATAAGTTAGTCTACGCATGTAATAGGTGGTTGTACTATTCATTTTGGATGCCTTCTTCTTATTAAGGTTAAGTTTTCCTCTTTAAGAGGCCTTGGATAAAATAAAGAACGCTTTTTTGTTTTATTTCATACCGCTTTCCTCACATACATCATGTCCGTATCTTCTTCCGGCAACTTGAAATCACCATATTCAATCACACACCCAATTGCTCCAACTGACTAAGCGATGAATAGATGACTGCCATGACCTTAGCACTATGTGATGGTCTAATGACCAAGGTAGCGATAGCCCCCACAACCCAGACGATCCTACTCGGATAGTGTTTTGGCCAGAACATGGTTCGCCTGTCCCTGCGCGGGGTACATTAGCCCCAATCCAGATGGCTTGCGAGCATTGCATTGCCGAGATGCATAACAACCTTGATGGATGGCACCGTCTTAGGGAACCATGACATACTCTAGCTCATTTCCTAATTCAGGACCACCTTCCGACGTGACGATCCTTACCGTCAACATATCCAAGAAGATCATCATAGAACTAATTTAGTCACAATGTTTCACTCTCATTCACGGGCAAGCAAAGCCGAGGAAACATGATTTCGACATCTGCATAGCAATACTCAGCTGCACTTCATTCATGACCGTACTCTAGCAAGACAAATAACTGGATGCTTTCCTGTGTCGACAAAGTCCAGTAAGCTTGACAAGACCTTATCAAATTTCTTCATGAAAGAAATTCTCACATATTTTCTAAACCAGTCATTCTCATCAGTCAGTACATTTGATCTCGAAATGTCTCTCTCAGCTGAGCCAGGTACCCGGGGCAACCTCACACTTGAACAAGAAAACAGCCTCCAGGAGGCGTGGGTTCATCTTCTCCGACTATGCGGAACCAAAAACATCTCCCATGCCGCCCCAGATAAGAACGGCGATTTCCGTCACCATCTGAAGAACAAGTCGCCAGAGCATTTCAAGCGAAGCCTATGGGAAACCTTCTTGGCGGATCATCCTGACACTACAATTCTCCGATTTCTTCGAGCCCGTGACTTTAATGTGCCCAAAGCCGTCGAGATGTTTGTTTCTTCTATCAACTGGCGAGAAGAACGACAGATCCAAAAGACCGTCATTGGAGGGGGTGAAAGCGTTGGTCTGGAGAAGTCTCTCGCCGTTGACGAGGAAGCATTCATGATGCAGTACCGCTCTGGCAAAAGTTATGTCAGAGGAACTGACAAGGACAACCACCCAATCTACGTTATCAAAGTGCGGCTTCATGATCCCCATAAGCAGTCGGCGGAAGCTATGGAAACATACACTTTGCACAATATTGAGACACTGAGAATGATGGCAAGGGAACCTAACGATAAAGTCTGCCTCATTTTTGACCTCACTGGTTTTGGACTGCGTAACATGGATTTCCATGTCGTAAGATTCCTCATTGAAATCTTAGAGACAAGGTATCCTGAGACTCTGGGGGTGGTACTTGTCCACAACGCGCCATTCGTCTTTTGGGGTGAGTTTCATCTGCCGTCTAATTTCCTCATCATATTCTAACATTCTGGACAGGCGTTTGGACTGTTATCAAACATTGGCTGGACCCTGTTGTGGCCTCAAAGGTTCACTTCACTAGCGGTACTAAAGGGCTGCTCAAGTTCATTCCCAAGAGCAACTTGCAAAAGTCCTACGGTGGTGAAGATCCTTGGGAGTACAAATATGTAGAGCCAGTTCCAAGTGAGAATGAGAGAATGCAGTCGGAGGAGAAAAAGATCAAGATACAGACTGAGCGACAGGAACTGATTGACCAGTTCGATCAATTGACGATGGAGTGGGTGTCCCTAGACCCTCAGTTCGTCCTGGGAAAGAAGACAAATGAGATGAGGGACGAACTGGCTCAATTGCTCCAGCTGAACTATTGGAAGCTGGATCCGTATGTGAGATCGACCACTTACTACCACCGAGTTAGAGTGGTCAACAGGGTAGGTGGTGTTAACTTCAAGGCAGCGAGATAGATGCTAGCAGTAACATTCATTGATGGAGGAATCGCTTTTGGCAATGTAGGGTAGCTCACTATAATCTTGACCCTTCCCTAATCAAACTCAGAGTGGCGTACGGCC
>JAJODA010000724.1:0-21612 GCA_021730345.1 Fusarium cicatricum | reverse complement strand
CCGATGAACCGCCCTGGCCCTCCCGGTACCTCCTCGCCTAGGCCAACTCCCCCGCCTCAATCATCCGCTCCGCCCAGGGCCCGGCATCCTGCCGGTGACCGGTCGCATATTCCGGCCAACGCTCAGGGATTAGTGGACCTTTTGAGCCAGGACATGCAGCGAGTCGCGGCCAAAGCCCCATCGACGTTCGCGCCTCAGGTCAAGGACACGCAGAAGCGACTTAACCTGCTGTTTGATCATCTCAACAACGAGGAGCTGGTTCAGCCCAACACGATTGATCAGTTGTCGGAGCTTGCTCGGTCAATCGAGGCCAGGGACTACGACGCAGCTCAAAGGCTGCAGGTCGAGATCCAGCGGGACAAGACGGAGGAATGTGGTAACTGGATGGTAAGCGTTCCTTTTCCTGTTCAAATTGTTCAAAATTAACTCGGGTATTAGGTTGGTGTGAAGCGACTCATCAGCATGAGCAAGGCTACTCCATGAGCGAGTGTTGTACTACACAACATATCTTAATGTAACCTGCTGCAGTGATTATCTATGCTGGACTGAAGGTGTTGAATAGCTTAGCGGTGGGTGCATGACCGGGGATGATACGACCACATCCAGGCTGTATGCTTATTAGAATAGAAAAGATACATGATGAACGCTGTGTGTTTAGTATAACGTGCCTGAATATTGCAGTGTTAGCAGATCTTATGTCAAGCCGCTTTTGTGAATTTTATATAGCGTAGATTCTCCACAATCAACGCCTCAAGTCTGGAACTGTTAGTGCACATAGGTACAGGAGTGTTTTCAATCAATAATATTATAAACATCTTATTCATTCAACGTTATCATTCATTCTCAAATGAAGCCAAATTACGCGCAAACAGACCAGACCGAATTTGTATAGGGTAAGTCGCATGCGATGGCCCTACGACCGCCAGCTGTCATTGCCCCACCCAAGCTCCCACTTTCAACGACAAAGAACCACGACATCATTGTTCTTTCAACATCTTAAGCGTTAGAACCACCTCACGACGATACCTTCCACGCCTTCTGAAAGACTCGGATCATGTCTGAAGTAACGCAAAGTCCCGAGGATGCCGCCGCCCAGCGAGCGGCGGAGCAGGCACGTCTGCGCAAGGAACGTCGTGAAGCCAAGATCAGGGCTGGAGGCTCAGCGAGATTGAACAAGATCACTGGCCTTGGAGGCCGCCTTCCAGGAGGTGAATACCAGGTCCCCGACTTTGACGTACGAAACTTGAAAGTATTGTAGTTGACATGGCTACTTCAGAACCAGAGCCTACCACTGCCACCACGACCGCAACAGACTCCCCTTCAACTCCTACGCCAGCGCCGCCTACGGCCATCCCATCATCTACAACCGCCGACCATGCAGACCCTGAAGAAGTCGACATCTCTGATCACTACTATGAGCCCAAGCGCACCGCCACCCGCAGCATGCCCGCTACCCCGGAGCCGGCGATCTCAGAAGAACAGTTGCGGCAGATGATGTTGGGCTTCGACCGTGGTGGCAACGGCACCCCCGGCGCTACAGACAACCTCGACGAAGACCCTATGATGAAGATGATGTCCCAGTTCATGTCCGGCGCCGGCTTCCCTCCGGGCACCGCTCCCCCTTTCCCCGGCATGCCTGGTATGCCGGGCATGGCCCCTCAACAGACCGCCGTCCGCAGCAGCGCTACCACCAACCTCTGGCGCCTCCTCCACGCCCTTGTCGCCCTCGGCCTGGGCCTCTACATCGTCATTCTCACCCCTTTCACCGGAAGCAAGGTCGAGCGTGAGCGCGCCGCCCTGGCCGGCACGAGCCCCGCAGACCCGCTGACGGCCGCCGCGCAGCCCGAGCTCGAGACGGAGCTCGAGCACCGCAAGCGCCTCTTCTTCTGGACCTTTGCGACGGCCGAAACGCTGCTCCTCACGACTCGCTTCTTCCTCGACAAGAGGGGAAACCCGCCGACGGGCGTGGTGGGCACCGTGCTTGGGTTCGTCCCGCAGCCGGCAAAGGGGTACATTGAGATTGTGCTGCGTTATGCGCAGATCTTTACGACGGTGAGGAGCGACATTCTGGCGTGTATATTTGTGCTGGGAGCTGTGTCTTGGTTCAAGGGGTAGATACTCGACTATAAACCACCTAGGGATGGAGTATTAAACATGATTATGGAGTTATCGATCAGCATTGGGAGCCTTTTCACGTTCCATCCTGTGCCTTGATTCCTGAGTAAATGCAAGGTACATTGGGGTTCCTGTTTCGTGATATGCTACTTGATAGACTTGAAACTCTTTGCTTTCAAAATGGTATCCATGTCATATTCAAGAGGCATGGTATAAATATTACATTAGATTGTACAAACTTCTCGATACCCACCCATGCATATATTCGGGGTATATGGAATTAACGGCCTAATACTCACAGTATCTGCTCTCTCTCTCCGCGCTGCTAACAATATCAGCTATTTTCCAAGAACCATTTTTAATAAGTTCCCAAAGACACCCCTCACTCGCGCAGGGTTCTCCGAAACACATGTAAATACAATAGCAGTGCTAGCTGCAAACACCAGCCTCTCCCGCCACTGCTTCTCCAGCGAGTACTGCCGAGGCAAGACTGTAGCCATGGCGCGAGGAGCGACGAACAAGGCAATGTCCTTGCGACGACCTGCTGTCTCGATGAGGATACTCCAGCCGCAGAGGAGACAGCCGGTGCCAACACAAATCCCGCCGTCCATGTGCTGACGACGCTCGATAGTTGTGCCACCGGGAAGACGGGGCCCAATGCGTGTACGGCTCAGGCACACTCCGTAGTAGAAGAGGGTGATGAAAGTGGCGAGGAAACTGGATGAGCGGCATGAAGAGAGGATAGCTCGGCGGAAGGCCTTAAGAGAAGGCTTGCGGAGAGCCAGAGCAAACGTCAGGGGTACGTAAGTAGCCATCGACCACCTCCAAGCGCGAAAGAAGCGGCTGATGGCGTGGTACTCGCACGAAGGGCCACTCGACATGTGTACCATCTGACAAGGGATGGGCACAACAACCGCAGGGTCTCCCCATGCGAGGGGCCAGCCGTAGTCGGCACACATAGACTGTAGCAGATATGACTGACCCGTCTCCTTGCCATATTGAAACTCGCCCGTGTGACAGCGGCGAAGGGCATCGATGAGCCGTAGATCTATGGACGCAGCTGATGTGATCCACTTGTTGTAGCTGCTGGGGAGACGCTTTGGATGGTAGAACCAAGCCCACATGACAAGTCCTGAGGAGGCGGCAAACACTAAAGGGTCGACGAATTTAGAGATGAAACGTTCGGTCTAGGGGGAGTCAGTAACCAATCTTGAGCGAAGACCATGTAAACTAGGTAGAGTTACCTTTGACCACTTATTTAAAGTCAGACGGCGGGCCTTGTGTCTTGACCATAGGTCACCGACAACAACATCAAGGGCACGAGTGAGGGCAAACAAGGTAAGATCCATGGTTCGACCAGCAAACTTGACAGTTTGAGGTTCTGCTTCGGGAGAAGAACCCTCTTTGGCCGGTATGGTCTCTGTATATGCCCTACTCTCATAAGAGTGCAGTAGACGGAGGCCGAGCCAAGCAGCCATGAAACTGGACAGCCATTTTGCGAGCCTGAGAAAGTTGATGTTAGCTTGGTAGTTAGACAAGGCAGATATGACCGTATGTTGCCTCACCTTAGGCGGGCAGTCTTGCTCAGACCCTTTGCGGCTTTCTCCAAGATGCTTTTGAGAGGTTCCTGTGAAATAGGTTAGTCTCAGGGTACCTATATGTCAAGTTTATGCATAACCAAGACACATTTCATGCAATGAGACACACTTGTCTCAAACCCCCCCCCAAAGATTTCTCTTCGCATGTAGAACTTTCAAGAAACGTATGAACAAGGAGAATCAAAAAAAAAAAACTTTCTTACCTGTAATAGAGTGCTTCCGCCGACCAACACAGCGCAAAACGTAGGGAATCGTTGCAAGTTGAACCCGGTCTTGACAATGTGAGTTGCAGACTTGACGAATGAGCTGTCATCCGAGTCTCGAGAAAGCTGGTTGGCCAGTTTTCGCCTCCTTTTGGCAACATGCTGTAGCACCAACGTCAAAAGCCGGGGTGCCACAGCAGACGCATAACCCAGCAAGTAAGCCCGGATCAGAGGGCGAAGGATTTCGGGGACGGGGTCGAGTCCCAAAGGCCCTCTGCGGCCAGGGCGCACAGCCAGAGCTGTCATGACTACTCCTGCATATAACGGCAGCCCTGAAGCAGGACTACGGGACCTGCGGCCGGTGGGCTGGGATGAAGTTAGGCTAGTTTGCGGAGGTGGCACGGTAACTGAGAAGACGATTGCGGGTTCCTGAATGCAGATGAGCGGTCAATGCCAGAAAGACCCCTGTCGAGTATAATGACGTTGGAGAAGAAGAGGGTGTGAAGAGGAGGTGAAATAGGAGGTTTAAGGACTTATGGTGACGGCGGGATGCGACAGCATGATGCACTGGCAGATCAGACAGGGGCATCAACACATTGATGCTGGAGACAATAGAGTGAAAGGCAGAGGGCTTGTTTCCGGCAACAGGAACAAACAGGACGTTGATATGGAGTTGTCTCGGGAATGATGGGGTTATGGAAATGATTTGCAAGGCTACTATCATGAGCCTCGGCTCGATACCGCGGTTGCGTGTGAAAGTGGACAAAGATGACAGCACACATTCAATGCGGCATTCTTTATGAGACCCAGGCAGGGGTAGGCAAGCTCGGTACTCGGAACAAGAAGCCTTACCGCGACGGGTATGAGATGGCCCCTAGCAAGGCTGGAGTAGTAGCCGACTGGTGATGGAGTCGCGAATCGAAGAAGGGGGCAGTTATGAGATTGTGGAGACGGAAGCCAGGGGAACTAACCTGGGGCGATGGTGATTTGAGGGGCCAATCTCGGAGGCCAGTGAAAAGATGAAACGGTCGAGACTAGAGCGGGAAGCTGAAGAGAGGGCTTGATGATGGCCGAGCGTGAGTCTTGAGAGTGTCCTGAATCCGAAGATGAAGTAATACGGATGATGGCCGAGTGCAAGGTGTGGTGGTTGACGGTTAGACAAACCAGGGGCACCGTTTTGAATCTGATAGGTAGGGCGTTGTGTTTTGTGTGCCTACTAAGACAAGGCAGAACTGTAAATAGCGTCGGGCGGAATAGAGTCGTTGTCCAGACTTATCCAGGCAACCTGGAAGCATGGATGATGTTTGGATGTAGTAGGTAGTTCAAAGGGATCATCACCAGGCATGCAGAAACGCATGTGGCCCAGGTTCAGCGGGTACCTGGGCTGCCCGAGGCTCTGGGGTAATAGAAAGCAGTAAGAGGGACGTGCGCATACTGGGTTCGTACGTAAATTTTACCTGATAATCGAGAGATATTTGCCAAGACTATTAACTCCCATACAGAATCCTAAAGGATCTGTAACTATGTTAAAACTGACCACGATTCGAAGCTCGTCTGAGAAGTCTCAAGTACAGCGTATTATCATCAATCAGTAAAATAATCATGTGCTCAGTCAAACCAGGGCCACGCACGCACTCAAGCTGTCCATCCAAAGTGAAATTCACACGAATCGAAATACAGGGAGGAAATCGCATAGAAGCAGCTCCTCACTCGAACAGGGGATGCCCCACGACGAATTTCGGCCCTTGAACGGCTTTCGGGTCTTCTTCCTTGCTTGGTTTCCTATTGAAGCAAGGTTCATTTTCGAGGTCATTCCTTTACGGGGAGGAGGTCTTGCTCTCAGACGGTTCGTGGTGGTGGTCCAAGTGGAAGACTCCCTTAGCACGGGCCGATCATGGTCATCCATGGTTCGTGTCACGGGGACATCGGACCAGACCCCAGCTTGTCAATTTTGACTGACGGCGGCAGAGGCGGCGTGTATGAGGATTAGGTCGCCGGTCTTTGGGTGTAAGACGCCGCGCTTATCAACAACTCATGATGTTGTTTTGCTGACTGTGCAATCTGGTCGAGTCAAGTGACCGCAAGTTAATCTGCAGGTCTCTGCCCATTCTTTCGCGTTACACCGAAATGACTCGACTCGAGGCAAGTAAGAAGCCTCAACAAGTCGTAAACAGAATGTGGCGGAGTTGCCTTGTGAGCCTAAGTTGCAGCGTATGGATGGCTCTGAGATGGATGACATGACAGCTTGCTGAGCTTGGAGCTGAGTCGTCGAGAGACAGAGGCAGGCAGAGAGCTACAGTTTCGACAATTGAAAGCATGTGATAGTCCCCTACGTGGGCAGACCACGGGTAAAATGATACGTCATGGTTGAGATCCCCCGTGTCGGGAGGCTCGGGGAAACAGCTTGTTGAGGAATCCTGTAGACAGACGTGTTGAATGAATCTTACAAGCACCAACATCTTGTCTCTTTCCATTTACCTGCCTGCATTTCTTGAAAACTACAACAAGAGAACCATCACGGTATTTGACCAAAAAAACTTCCATCAAAGCTAAGAATCCAGAGGCTAGAGACTTTTGGTCGACGTCGACTGTGGAACTTGGTGAGAGGTGCAGGTGACACCCGTGACCCAGGGAGGGGAACATGGGGACCAAGGCAAAGAGCGCATTATTCGCCGGTAGAGAGTACTTTTGAGCAGCTTCCTTTCAAGTTTCTCGGCCGGCCCACATGGCTGATCCTCTCAAAGAACCTTCCTCATTTGGATCTTAACCAGCCAGTAGCGCTACGGTCTGGGCTTTCAGACGCCCTTCCCCAAAAGATTCAGAACCTTTTCTCCAAGTATTCTATACCTGAGTCTTCAGCGTAAATGGGCTACCACCACCGCCCTCCTCTACCCTTGTTCCGCTTCCTGCACCTACTCCTCCACTACCTGAACTAACCACCACCACCACCACCACCGCCTTCCACCCATCCATCTTCTCCCGTCCTTCACTACCCTCTTCCAGCTCTTCCCGGCCAACAACCACCAAAAGCTGGGCCTAGTTTCGACTCCTTTGAATTGGGACGCGGATGTGATGTGATGCATTGATGCGCGTTTTGGCACATGCGCCCTCCGTCCAAGTCCCCTGTCGCTCTTGCTGCTCTTCTACCGCTTTAGTTGCTGCATACAATCTCATCTTTCAACGTTTCTCTTACAACTTCCACTCGACTCTTGTCTTCAAACCTGCCAGTCTTTGTGCCTTCGTGCCCTCGATAGCTTCAAACCATCGATCCAACCGCCAACTGCCTCGCTTCTCCCCGCAAGTCCATATCCGCATCTAAATCAAGAGCCCAGGCCTAGGCCTCCCCCGTCGCCAAGCATCCGGACCACCCCACGAACCTTTCCACCCCAGACTCGTATACCTGATCTCCTTCCACCTCTCTACGAAAACCAGCTCGCGCCTTCCTGGTCGATTTGCCGCGTCTACTTATCATCCTTTGGTGCTACGCGCTGTGTGAAGCGACACTTGCCTTTCCCAACTCTCCAGCCACGGGAGTTATCAGTATCGTGGTCGCGAGGGTGTCATGCGTTAGGGAATCGCTCCTAACCCAGGCATCTCGCGCGCTTCATGTTGAACAACAGGATCAGCACTCACTTCATTGTTGTCTTTGAAAGATCCTGCGCCAACTCGAACTACGCTCCTCGAATCTTCCAAGCTCGTGGCAGCCGCCATACAAACTCCAGTCTGACTGTGGCCGCTCACCTTCAACACAACACACCAGAACGAACGAGACCCTCAACCTTGGAAAGAAGCACCCATGCTCGCCGTACAGCAAGCTCCGAGGATGGGTTCGTCGCAGCCGCCCTCAGATCCCTTTATGCCTTTTGGCTGTATGTAAACCACTCGCCCACTCTCTACCGATCTGGAAACCTTGCTCTTATTACTGCCTCCAGTTACCTAGCCAAAGCATCTGCTAACTTGTGATTCGACTTTAGACTCATTCGATCCAAACCAAGATCCTCCTCTCCCCGATCCGCCTGAGCCCGCGCCTGGTGCCCCCCTCCTATCCGACAATGACAGCAAAGTCCTGTCGTCCTTCTTTGAGGACATAGATGCCAACCACTACAATGTACACTCGTTTGGCGAGGGTGTCAATTTCAGCGATATCTGGCTCGACCTTCCGCCACAGTTCATGGGGTCTACTACTTCGTTCGGCCAGCAACCAGGAGCCCCACTGGCTGAGCCGCCAATTCATGGACTTCCTAATGGCTCCAACGACTTCCACAACCTATCTATGGGGTCGAGTCTTGTGCCCCCTCCCCCCCCACCGCCGCCTTCTCACCCGCAGCACCCGCAGCATCCGCAGCACCATCTGGAGCATCGACATACACCTGACGACGTCCTAAACGCTGCTGCTACTCTACTTCAAAATGGCCCCATGCAGCGGCAAAGTTCGAACGGTGCCGATTCATCACTTCAACGGCGCTCCATAGGTCCTCCGGTTGGCCACCTTCGGCATCAGCCTCTAGAGGAGTTTCGTGAAGAGCATCGCCGTAGTGTAGCGGCCAGCGAACAAGAGCACTACCCCGACTGGATGCTGGGGTCTCAAGAAAAGCGACAGCACCGAGCACCACCAACCGAGTATCAATGGGGTTCAGACGCGAACTTTAACCGCATCCAGGGCTATACTCCCAATTCGGAGAGGGAGACAGCTGAATCTTTGACCAAGGAACAATTGAAATATCTCGAGTGCTTTGAACCGAGCCAGAGTGCCGACAATACCCGATCAAGCAGCCCTGTTCAGACCAAGACGGCCCCTTACAGTAGAGTGGCCGAAGTTGCGAAAGTACAAGAGACAGATACCCCACCACGGAAGAGGCGGAAGAGCAGAAACAGCAAAGAAATCCCGGACGAGGAGACACACGACGAGACCAATACACCCAAGACAGCCAGGCGGCGAAAACCCAAGACAGATCGCGTGGCCTCGGCTTCCTCTGCGCCGACAGATGAAGTATCAGCTGGGAAACGCCGTAAATCGGCCGCAAGCGGGGCAAAGGCAGCACGAGAGAATCTGACGGAGCATCAGAAGCGAGAAAACCACATAAAAAGCGAACAGAAGCGCCGAACGCTCATCAAGGAAGGGTTTGACGACCTATGTGATCTCGTGCCCGGGCTTCGTGGAGGTGGCTTCAGCAAAAGTACAATGCTGGCAATGACGGCAGAGTGGTTGGACGACCTCCTGAAAGGCAACGAAGCCCTGGCCGCCCAGCTAGCAGCTCTGGAAGGGCGACAATGAAGACTCGACTCTCAAAGCCAGAGTGATAAATACCAGAGTGTGTCCATATACGGCCCGGCGCTCTTGGGGGAGGGGGGATATTTCTACTTCAAATGGGACGGGATGGCAATCCCCGAAGGGCAAGGCGTTGATTAAGCAGACCGGTGAAGTGTCTCCAAGATGAGGCACTCTCAGAATTGAGGCGGGAGGTTATTGGCGTTGTTGAATACCCAGGATGAGAAGCAGGCGATATAACGACGGAGTGGCCCTTTGTAAGGAGGAAGGAAGGCTGGCTCAGCCGCCACGAGGCGCAGGGGATGGAGCCAGCGAGTGTATGAGCAATGTGAGAATGATCATGGGAGAAAGATAGTAGTATTTACGACTAGAGCCTAGAAAGCAATAACAAATACATGCCCCTTTATGGTATACGCGTCTGGTTAATTTTCTGGGTGAAGGATTCAAGTTGCCAAGGAGTGGAGCCGCTATGGTAACGATAGAACACTGTACACTTTGGCCTCTCACAGAATCCTACTATAGTACAGCTTGTTGAATTGAGTGATTGGCGAGGTATCCATGGTACGGCGTGAGGATGTGTTTATGTCCCTGTCCTAGTGGACCCGTCATCCAGAAACTCGGGAAACAGGGCTTAGCATCCATGGCTGTTTCAGAGTTCTCCAACAATTGATTCAAGCATGAGTAACTCAGTTTATTGCAAAGTACACATTTGCTGGTTTCCAATTAAAGCGCAGTGTTTCCAGGGACAGAGGCTTAAGGGAGCCACAACCCAAGCCTTTTGGTTTCGGCTTACTTTGTCTAGGTAGCCAAGTTGAGCTTGAGAGTATAAAGAAAGGGTTGATGCAATACCAGAGGCATGATGAAAAGAGGTCCGTGTAATCTTCCTCTGCGCGCGGTAAAATCCTCCTCTACCCCAGCAAAACACCCATGAAGCGGAGACTTGACAGTTTGATCCACACTCTATAACCGAGTTCAAGGACCTCTCCTGCAATCAAGATAAGGGTGAAGGATCAAAAGAGAGCTCAAAGTGGTTGGCTGCGGTTTCGCGTTGAACGAGAATGTGAGAAGGTTTCTTGTTAAATGCTGACAGGGGGATGTAGGCTATCTGAGATGCAGAATGGGGAGTGGCAGAGGGAGCTGGGTATTTAAGAGGACTGAGATCCGTCTCGATGTTGATGTAGCATCATTCCAGCCCATCCTCTTCTCGTCTATTCTTTTCTTGTCCTGTAATTTGGAGGGATTGATTCCTATCAACAGTCACCCATTTCAACTCCTTGTCTTCAATAATTGGCGCTGGCTGTCAAGCAAACCTTTCACCACCATGAAGTTCTCATCCTCCCTCCTTACAGGCGCCCTCGCCCTCTTCACGACAAGCTCTGCCTCGGCCATTGTCCGCCATGCCGACCACGCCGCGTATTACGCCCGCGACTCGGAGCCGACGTGCATCACTCCGGGTGCCATCCCGGACATATCGGGCTCGCAGATCCGCAACATCGGCGTCGTGCTCTTCCGCGCCTTTGACATGATCGACGTCTTCGGCACGCTGGATCCGCTGCAGCTCCTGGCGCACACGGTGCAGCCGCTCAACCTGCACCTCATCGCCGAGACGCTCGAGCCCGTGACGACGGAGCCCATCTCGATGAACAAGTTCAACTCGAGCTTCTGGCCGACCGTCAACCCGACAAAGACGTTTGCCGACGACCTCGACCTCGACGTGCTCATCGTCCCCGGGGGCCCCGGCGCGCGGAACCCGGAGCTCGGGGCCGTGACCGACTACATCGCAAAGATGTACCCCCGGGTCAAGGTGCTCATGACTATCTGCACGGGCTCGGGCGTTGCTGCGAGGGCTGGTGTGCTCGATGGGCACTTGGCGACGACCAACAAGAATGCGTGGGCGACCATGACGAGCATGGGACCAAAGGTCAACTGGGTCTCTCCGGCGCGCTTCGTGATTGACGGCAAGGTCTGGTCTTCATCTGGTGTAAGTTTTGTCTCGGTTTTGTTTACTTGTTTCAATGGTTGACGCTATCAGGTTACCTCTGCGCTCGACCTCGTCTTTGCCTTTGTCGAGACGTTCTGGGGCTCTGAGCGCTCGAAGCGCATCGCGGGCATCATTGAGCATGTCCCACGGATTGCGACTGATGATCCCTTCTCGGCCAAGTTCAACATTACCCCTACAGATGCTCGTCCATGTTCTGCTGCTTGAAGCTGTAAAACGCTTCAAGGGAGGCTTGGGTCTGAGGGATCTTGGTCAACCGATAGAGTTGTGTGCTAGGGTGTGAATTGACGGTCCGTGTTCAGGGTTTCAGTGGGATAGGATCAAAAATAGATTTCCGTTGGTAGCAAAAGTTGCATCCGAGCTTGGGATGTTCGAAACTGAATGGTATCATGACCACGTGGGCCAGCGAGTGCTCAGCCTCAATACAAGGCACCTCATTACGTAGCCCCAGCCATAGCTAGGTACAGAGTCACGTTGGGGAGATGAAACATGGGGAGATAAAACGCTTACTTTGTTTCTTCATCGAGATCCTTTTGCTAAGCAATGATGTTGATGTTGTGTCTGAAACCCGTCGAATTAATGTACCAGCATGACTTGACTTGCTCAGACTTGCTCACGTCAAGTATTTGTGATGGATAAAGAGAACATTAAAAAGTCTCTGGCGTCTTCTTGAGCGGGGAGTGACATTTGTAATCCTTGACGCTAAACTTTATTTGTATACCTTAATTCGAGCACACATTGGTCGTCCTTCAACAAAGATCCAGACTACAGCTGTAAAGTATACCAGATATTGCTCACCTTGACAGTTTCAGCCGCTCTACTTATATAAAACATCTGCCAGTATTTGGTGAATAAAATTGTCCATCAAGTGAAAGGTGCAATGTCCCCCTCACCTGCCTTTCCTTCGCCAAGACAACTCTGTCGTGGACTACGAGAGGATCGTCACACCGCCAAGCATCCTTCGACCAACACGCCTCGATAGAGATTGGATCAATTCTTGATGGAGTCAACGCCCGAGAACCTCTGCTCAGCCCCCTTCGCTTGTCAAGCCCAGAAACGAAACTTGATCTCCTGGGGGAGCCAAGTGTATGAGCCAAGCAAAGGAGTACGTATGCTCTGAGATACCCGTGGCCATCCAGCCATTCAGATTCATTCAACTCGCAGGCTGTGTCGATCGACCAGGGGAGGAGAGCTTCTGCCGGGACCGAGAGACACTCCCACCCGTTTACCATAGCCTCCATGGCGAGCCCCCGCCTACCTACTCGTTGAAATGCCACTCATATCCCTTGGCTCAAGAGCCGAAGCCTTGAGCTGCTTCTGCCGATGGACGTTGTAAATAGCACCTTGGCCGACTTTGACCAAGTTCCCTAGGATTCATCTATCCAATTTCTCTCTTTTGTAATCGCCCCCTTTGCCTACTACATGTTCTTATTCGGTAGTTGAGTGTTCAGCGCCCAAGATTACACGCATATCAATACTGTACATCATTTCCAGTATACAACCGACGACGACAAAAATGGTATGTGCTTTCTGTCCTCCCTTGTGAACAAGCGTTGACCGTCTACACCAGCGCGATGATGAGCGATATCCCACAGTTGTTGACCCTCAACCGGGCACAACCGCTCCAGAAGTTACGTCTGGTCCATACCCTGACCCTCACGGTCGCGACAAGGTTGTGAGCGATGTTCAAGATCCCGGAATGATTCCAACATATGACGATACTCAAAAGGAAGTACAAGAGCAGGGCGACAAGGAGACAAAGGGCGTTGCCGGAGGTACTGGAGAGGTTGGAACCAGAGGCGGCGGATCGACAACAGACTCAATCGACAAGAGTCACCGCAAGATCTGCGGCATGAAGCGCCGAACCTATTTTCTCGTCCTTGCTGCACTGTTGTTTGTCCTGATTGGCACTATTGTCGGCGGTACAGTCGGGGGTATCAAAGCAAACGAACCCAAAGACGACAATGGTGATGACGGAGGAGACGTCAACGGTGATGGCGATAGAGACGACGCATCTCCAACCACGACAGACACGGGGCCTGTACCGCGCAAGACGGGGCCCATTGACGCTGACGAGCGCTTCTTGACTGGTGTCGTTGCAACGGACGACGACGACGAGAACGTACAAATCTTCTACAACGACCTCAACACTACAAACATCCTCTACCGTCGCATGCATGACAAGTCGGGCGGGCCTGAGCACACTCTAAATCTTGACATCGAGCCCAACTACGGCACGCCTCTGGCAGCAACACTTCGACTCGCGGCGTCTGTCATGACGACGCAGTTGTTCTACGTTACGACCCGAGATAACGAGACTCGGATCGCAGAGGTTATACTCAACTGCGGCAACATCAACGCCAACGATGGTGGTGATGATGATGCTGGAGGAGACGACGACGACGGCGATGATGACGATGATGGCAACGGAGCGAATGGAAACACCAACGCAGGCATAGCCGCTTGTAACGTCGACTCCAATTCCATCATCTCGTCCAACATCACCAACGGCGTCCACCCCGAGTCCAAGCTTGCCGCGTTACGTCTCGGCAACGAATCGACTCGAGTCTATTTCCAGGCTGGCGGCACCAACATCTGGGTGCTCAACGGCGATAACGCCGCGAACGGGGGTTGGGTTGGGTCAAACCTCATGGGCGATGTGCGGCCTGGCTCCTCTATCGCAGCAACTCGTTCCAACGCAACGGATATCCATGTCTTCTTTGTTGCGAACCAGACGAACTGGCTTCGGACTTTCAACTATGCTGATATCAATGATAACCCTCGCTGTAAGCTGCTTCTCCTTGCTACATGAATACTATCTCCATGCTCACTATCTTATAGCGCAGCCCATCGACCGCCAACCCGGCTCTTCATGGCAACCCACCGCGGCCTTTGATGCTACCTATGTCCCGGCCTTCAACTCCTACCGAGTCTTTTACACCAACCCATCTTCTGGCACCATCGTCTCTTACTTCCGGAATGGCCCCACGGCAGCTTGGGAGTCGAACCACGATAATGCCTGGGGTAGTCCCGCCAATGGTATCGCTGCTATCGGGTGGCAGGATCAAGTGCGTCTTTTCTACTACCAGAGTAACCGGCTGACCATGTCTGTGAACGATGGCGACGGCTGGGATGGTGCACAAGCAGTAGGAGGGGAGGCATGAGTAGGTAAATGGACTTTCTTGTAACAAGAGGGACGATTCCCTTGGTGAAGACGATATACTATAAGGCGTTTGAGCGTGTTTTTTTTTTGGATACCACACAGTTAGGGGGGGTTTGGGCTCCAGTATGATTATTTACTTGATGACTTGACGGCACGATAAGATATGAACATATACTTGATATACCATTATAGGATGACCTGTTTCTTGGTTCTCTCTTTTTATCGACTTTGTCGCGCGGTCCCATTCTACGCCAGATGAGTATGGTACAATTATCATTCACACTTCACCCGCCCTTGACCACACCACGTCCCAATTCCTTAAACGCCAGGCTCTGCTCGCCAAGATAATTAACTGAGATCCATCTTCTCCTCGCCGTTGCTGGCGCCCGGTGCCTGTGCCACCGCAAAGTCCACCGTGCCAGTGTTGCCAATCAACCGCTTCTCCGACTCAACGACGAACTTGACGCTGCGGGCAGGGTCGTAGAAGAGCTGGAAGCTGCGCTGCACGTCCCCAACCTCGACCTGCTTGGCTCTCCGCTTGGCCGAGACGAGCTGCGAGGTGCTGATGAGGTTGCTGGCGTAGCGGAGGCCGGCTTCCTGGCCGATCTTGGTGAGGAGGGCGAGGGCGTCGGGGTGGACGTCGATCTCCTCTTCTTGTGCTCGGATCGAGAGGATCTGCTTGATCTCGTCGGGGTTGTAGGAGTGTGTGTTGATGATGACTACTCGGTCCAGAAAGTCGAGGGGCAGACCGTGAGGGCTGCGGTAGTCGGTGCCGCGAATGCGCGAGTTGCCCCGGTTGCTGGCCATGATGACCACGGGTGCAAGGTCATCCTCGAGGGCTCGGTTGATGTATGAAAAGCACTCGATATCAAGCATGTGAACTTCATCAATGAACAGAACACCTGGGACAATCTCGGCCTTGCCCTCCTCCTTCCACTCGCCGACCTTGGTGTTGATCTGATCGCGGATCTCACTTCGGATCTCACCCGTATCGCCCGAGAAGAGAGCCAAGAAGCCCTGTGTTCTCGAGTTGATAACGTCAATCTCGTGTAGCGTAACAGTGTGAACCACCTCCTTGCGCTTCTGGAGCTCGCCATCAGGGCATTGCAGGAACTTTGTGTCAACGCCCATGGCATCGTAGTCGCGTGATCGAGCGTAGGATCGGCCGAGCTTAGTGATTTTGCCAGAGGACTTGTCGATCGAGATAATGTCGCCAGCCATGACGCGCTCCTTGGTCATGGCATCAATCATCTTGCTTCCCATATCGTAGACGGCTTCCATGTCGGTCGTCTTGATGGTCAGCTTGCCCTGCTTGGCGCTACCGGTGACGCTGCGGTCAATCTGGATCTCCACGACTTCTCCCTCCATGATTTCGCTCTCCTCCTTTATTCGTACACCGATCGACTTGCGGAAGGCTTGGGTGAGGGCTTCGGTCTTGGACATCTCGAGGGAGAAGATCTCGGACGCGGCATGGGACGTAAACGGAACATCGGGGCCGAGAGACTGCGCCATTCCCATGGCAATAGCGGTCTTTCCGGTGCTTGATACATGTCAGCGCGCGTGTCGTAGCAATAACATCAGACATACCTAGGAGGGCCAGCGATGAGGCAAGCTCGGCCAGCAATCTTCCCATCCTTGATCATCTGCAGAATAACAGCAGCAGCTTTTCGCGCCTTCTCCTGTCCAACGAGGCCTTGAGAGGCGGCTCTGGGTTCTAGGGTTGTAGCATCGACACCAAGGCCGCGAATGTGAGAATGGGCTGCGATGAGGTTCAGACCTCGGAGGTCCTTGGACTCTGACACGGTCATCACGGGCTGTTGGTGCATAATTAGCGGTAAATCGCGTAAGAATTGGGTCGCATTACTTACGGCAACCATCTTGTCGCGTGTTTTGCGCAATGGATGTCTAGGATTTCAGTGTTGGTATGCAAGGCTGTGGAAATGATAGAGGAAGCCAGAGCAGAAGCTCGTGAGCTCCCTGCGCAGGCTTGCGCATCTCAAAAAATCCGAGCGCGGCTAGCGCTTAGTAGCGCCACAATTCTAGCGCGCACCGCCACACAAGCACTCATGAAACACATCCGGTACCTGAGGTAGTACTTCCCTCAGCTCAACGCGTGGATCCTTCCACACGACAGGTTTTTTTGGGGAATGCAGCCGGGCGTTACTGGACCCTGGATATTGTTTCAATTACTGGGGAATCAAGATGCTATGCTCCTCAAGCTGTTTTGTTTGTTCCACAATCGGAGTCTCTGCCCGGTTGGATGTACCCCAAGCATGGGCACTAAGGTAGTAATTAGGCTTTTATCCAACGTCACTCTTGCAAATGGCTCCCCCATCTTTAATCGATCTGGATCTAGGCGAATTAGATATCTACATGAAACCTTGCCGGCAGCGGATGCAAACGGAGAAGCAACTTCCCTTGACCTAATGCCTCGTCGTATGCAGCTTCCCATTGGCAATTATTCACAAACGCAAGGGTTGGCTGCTATGATGCGGGCAGGTGCGCGGGACCACACCAACAGTGGCGGCCAGTTGGCAGCGCTTTCCCTCCCCTTCGCCAAACTAGCAAACGGTTACCTCCAACAAAGAACGCCTCCCACTTTATCTTTGTGTTTGCTTTTTGTTTCCCCGTCCTCGTTCTCTCTTC
Source organism: Fusarium cicatricum (assembly GCA_021730345.1). Lineage (NCBI taxonomy): Eukaryota > Fungi > Ascomycota > Sordariomycetes > Hypocreales > Nectriaceae > Fusarium > Fusarium cicatricum. The sequence continues at coordinate 4,619 of JAJODA010000724.1, read as the reverse complement.
TCTCCCTTTCATTTGCATATAATTCCGCTTCTCTCTTCTCTCTCTGCGAGTAGCCCTTCAGACGTTATTCCTTCTCGTCTCAAGCAAGGGTACTTATCTTATTACGGATAGTGTCCCTTCTGTTCTCCACTTGCCTGCCCTTCAGAGATCAGAGATTGACTTTTGCGACGCGACAAAGCCGCTTGAGCTACGCCTTGAACTCCAGTGCGCTATTCCAGGCACTGATTAACTGATCAGTGCCTGACTTGAGAGGCCAGAAGACAATAGTAACCGGCTGTCGTGTCTCATCTTTCATCCCACTTCTTATTTCACCGCCGCATGTTCTCGCCCTCGCGCCTCTACCAGTGCCGCGATGGCGAGCTTACCTAGACGCCCCGACACTAATCGTCAAAGATCCTCGGATGTCTACGACCGCCGCGATGACCGCCGCGATGACCGCCGTGATGACCGCCGTGACGACCGTGATAGACCGCCCAGAGATATCGACTACCGAGACCGAAGGTCGGATAGATTCCATCGTTCTTCGCGGGACCCCTCTTCTCGACGCGGCTCATACGAACGGGATGAGTCTGTCCGGTCTAGGGAGAGAGATTGGGACCGAGATCGAGACGAAGGTAGAATCATGCGAACACCTGGGAACCGCGAACAAGTGGGCAATGCCCCTGCTGAAAAAATTGTTCCCAACAAACCAAATAGTTCTTCCAATCAAGGTTGGTGTGGATGTTCCTATATCAAAAACTCAGCTAATTGGCGACTAGCAGCAGCGAGAATATCCACGACCGCGATAAGCAGCGACTCCAAAGTCAAGTCCCTGATGCAGACGATAAGTGAGGGCGTCTATTATCGCAACCAGTTGCAGCGTGTAGAGAAGAGACTTAAACAGCTGCAATCTGACCTGGAACGGTCTTCTACAAAGCCTACGGAATTCGCATCGGTGGATGATGCATTGGGGAAAGCCATTCACAATCACGAGAACGAAAAGAAAAGACTTCAACAGCAAGCCGACAAATCAGATCAGAAATTACAGACGGTTTTTGATCCCTTGTTGGCAAAACTGCAGTCCACAAATCAGAATGATGCATCTGGAGGCCGGTCGCAGCAGGAGTCTTCCGCATCCGACATTGAGACACGGCTGATGGAACTGCAAAAGTCAAATGTTGTTCAATTTGAAAAGCGACTGAACATCGAGATGAGCAAGGTGAAAGAGTCTGTTAAAAGCCAAAATGCTACCAACGGTCCCGAGGTCGAGGAGTTAAAGGCAAATCTCGGCGAGGAGAAGCGGAAGAACCAGCTCCTGGAAGAAAGGCTCGATAAGCTCGAGCGCAAACTTGAAGGCATTAGCAGAGGCAATGATATCCGGGTTACGCGGCTCGAGCAAAATGTGGAGAAGGGGCAACTGGACGGTGAGGAAAGATTGAAGGAGCTCCAAGGGTCAGCGGAGGCGCACGGCAAGCAGCTGGCCGACTTGACTTCAGTGGTTTCGTTGCCAACCAAGCATGATGCTTCGAGCGAGCAACTCAAGGCCACTGTTACAGGACACGATAGAGAAATATCGCGTCTTGAAGCCGAGCTAAGTGCTGCTATTACAGGTATCACGCAACTCAAGCAGATCTCCGGAGAATCCCGGGACGCCGCAAAGAAAGAAGCGAGCGAATTCATAGATGGGGCAAGAAATCTGCAACGCCTTGTCGACCTCCAGCGCACAACCATTGAGGAGCACGAGAAGAAGCAAAAATCCTTAGCAGAGGATGTCATCTCAATCCAGTCTATCACTCAGGAACAACAGCGAAAGCAAGAGGCCGCAGATAGTCTCGCTGCCTCGCTGGGTTCTGTCATCAAAGGAGAACAGCAAAAGCATGAGATTCTGAAGGCAGATGTTTCAGCATTACAGGCTGCAATAGCAGAACTACCTGCCGAGAAGTTCAATCAGCTTATTACAGAGTTGCCACCGGCCAAGGAGCTTAAGCGGCTCCTTGCAGAGTTACCAAAGCTGAAGCAACCACTAGCACGTATAGATCCTGGTTCTTCCTCGGCGTCTGTGACAAGGGAGATGGTGGTGCAGACCGTGATGGCCAGGATCGAGCAGGCGGAGAAAGCACTACGTGTAGGGTTCAACGAAAAGCTCTCGAAGGTGGCCGATGGATTGGGCGAATTCATTGATAAAGAGCGAACGAGAGGGAAGAAGATCGAGTCGGACGTCAAAGATCTAGACGAGCGCATGTCGACATTCAAGCAATCGATCGAAGGGGACAAGACAGAGGTCTTGGAACTGCTCGAGAATCTGAGAAGCCAGCTGAAAGAACAAGCCTACGAAACGACGGTGCTGGGTGGCCATCTGACCAGCCTAGGCGAAAGGATAGAGGCAGTGCGCATAGAGTCGAAGGTATGGGTCGATGACCTCCAGATGCAGTTGACGCACTATAGTGAGTGGGCGAAAAACTTCAGCACGAAACCCCTGTACGCCGAGATCATCAAGCAGATTCAAGCGCATATACCAACCCAAGTCCACGTGCAGCTCGAGAGTCTCAATATGCGCATCGGGGTACTTGAGAGCGATAACTCCAACAAGAAACGTAAGGCGTTGAATGGGAGTCCAGTGGTGGTTAACGGCAACCATTGAGAAGACGACAGCCCATCTACTTGCAGTGATTGGGGTGGTCGCAGACGAGGGCTTGTTCTGAGAGTATTGTGTAGGTGGCTTGTGAGCCAATATCTGCATCCACGGTCTCGGATCGGCGTTTGCACAGGAGCCTCAGGTGGTTTTATTTCGGTTTGGACAGGATGGTTCTAGCAATGGGCCCAGAAACCGCTGCGGCAGGGCGGAATTATACCCTTATGATTATGGCGTTAGACGGAATTCCAGCACTTGCCGATTGTAGGGTAAGATAAGTGTATGTTTGTGTATGGCCTCTGGTCTCTTTTTATCTCTCCTTTGATTGGTGATACTCTACTGTTGCATCTTGAGACTCTATAAGCTGGTTAAGTGAGGTAAGTTTAAGAGTGGGCGGGTCTGGGAAACTTGAGATCGGAGCTAAGAGACCCACAGCCTCGGGCACTAGATATAGAAAGTAGACAACCTAGAATAAATTAGTTTTAGAAATAATAAAGTGATTAGGGGCTTATCACGCTGACGTAGTTAAAGAGTGTTAAACTCGGGTTCAGTAATAATATAATATTTAGATAAATAAGCTAGGTTTTCTAGTATATAGTAGATAGGAGGTAAGGTGCTAGGTACCCTTATATAAGCAAAGTGCAGGATTGAGCTGGCACGTGAGAGATGCAGACGCAGATGGAGGTGGAGAGCGCATTATGCATAGGCAAATTGCTGCTGCATATATGCCAAGTTTACGAAGGATACTAAAATATCAGGTTGAGAAGTTGAGAAGTTGAGAAGAACAAACGAAACACCAATGGGACCCAATTGGTTATTGGGGCTATTGATAGTTGAATCTCATTTAAAAACAAATCTGTTTGGTTGGTTCAACTTTGATTCTGACGCAGCTGGCTGTACCTGACGTGACAAGCAAACGGCGAGTCAGCCACGGAGGTTTCGTTGATGCTCCAACCCGCAGCGCAACCTATTTTCTCTCCTTTTCATCCACAAATAACCACAACTCGCATTGTTTTCTAGAACTGCACAAACCACGACAAAAGACATCGACAAATTTGCAGGCTCAACCGGGGAAAAGGCGTTGACTTTGTCTCGTCCACTGTAACCACAGGGTAAGTTGGTTGTGCCCCTGTCACTCCTCACGTCAATGCCGCCAATAACCCGCTAAATAAGGTGAGAAGAACAGCCAACAGCCACAGGAAGAGACAAGAGAAGTCGGCAAAAGAGACAGGCCAGGAGGAGGCTCACAAAGCCACCGACGCCCCCGGCGACTTTTTGCCACTCACACCCGCTGCCGCAAGTGGAAACCTAACAACCTAGACGAGACAACTGACACTACCGCTAAATCTACCGCTACTGCTACCGCTACCGCTACCACGGGCTGCCGCTACAGCACCTGAGCACCACCCACGGCTCCATCCCTTCCAGCGACAAAGAAGCGAAAAACCTTGGGTCCCCGGCTTCCTTGCCTGACCTCATCCATCACGAGCCCCATCAACGCTCCCTCGTTGTTTTGTTCGTCCCCTGTGCAATCGCTCTCTTCCCCAATTGTCGGGCCCTGGACGGAGCTTTTGGGCTCTGATCCACTGCCGCTGCCGCTGCCGCTGCCGCCGCGCGCTATCATCTGCGACTTGTTGCTCGGCCCTGTTTGGTCGTGGCCGCCCCATCTGATCCGCCATCACCAACAGCATCACCACCACCATTATCATCGTCGTCGCGACCTTCAGCGAATCACCCAAACGGGGTGCCTCTGGACCCAGAGAAATCTCGATATCATCGACTCGCGTCTGATCCTCCTTATCAAACCGCATCGGCCTTCCCTCCCCTAGCTCTCTCGCCAGCGCCCAGTCAACCGCTGTCATCGTCGCGTTCCCGGCCTCCCTGCTTCCCCCCCCGCGCGCGTCAACTGCGATCGCCTACCCTCACACATCGCACCGCCCGTCTTCGTCCTCTCGGAATGCTCAAGTTCACGAACAATGGAAGCCGCGACGAAGACGGTTCAGCAGCT
>JAJODA010000723.1:0-52798 GCA_021730345.1 Fusarium cicatricum | reverse complement strand
TCGTCTCGTCTTTCGTCGTGAAATCGTCGTCAACGGAGAGATGAAGCTTTTCGACGAACCAGAGGAGCAACTTGGTGAGAGGAAAAGAGGGAGGAGGGGGCGTAAAGGAGGTCGACAGTGGAAGCAGAGAAGAAGGAGGAGAGAGAAAGGGGAGAAGGAGCAAGGAAAAAGATGGGAACAAGTCCTAGCAAATATCCGCGATGATCTGGAACGGGAAACGGCGGACGGGAGACGGGAGGACGTGGTTGGGGAGGTGACAGTGGTTCCCGTTGCGTGGGAAATAAAATCGGATTGCCCTTTGGCTCGTCCTCTTTCTTGTCTGGCACGGAGTGGAGGCGGTTTTTTTTTTCTGGGACGGGGGCCGCACGGTGTGACGAGGCTGATGGTGGACACTGTGGTCCCTGGAGCGAAGCCACATCCAGGCTCCCAGTGCCAATAGCCCTGCGCAAGTTACCTTACTTACAGTGGGCCCAAGCCTTCAGCGCTGTTGTCTGTCCAGGAAGCCCACTGTGGAGTCTGTCCGTCCCCTGAGCCTTGAAGCCATCAAAGACGCCAGCCCTCCAGCTAGGGTCTAGGACAAGGCGACTTTGAGGTAGCATGGTCAATAGATCACACTTTCTAGTGCTCAAGATCGGTCGGTTAGCTGTTCCCTCAAATCATGTGCGTAGCTCTGCATAGATTTATTCACGATCACCCTGTTGTATCGTGTTATTAAGTTGCTAGGTGCATTTCTCATTCCTAGCTCACTGTGGGGGGAAGCCTGTCGCCTGTGAAAAGTCGTAGTGGATGGACAGATCCCAGCACCAGCACCAGCAGAAGGTGGCTGGCCCTTTTTGGACGCTAAAACCTAAAGAAAGAAAAGAAACTATTGCCCAGATCCACGGTCTCAGCCTTTGAAGGTGGCTGATAGGATTGGACGCCGGCCCTGAGAGGCTGTGAAAACAGCCCCGCGTGATGGACCACGATGATGATGATATTGGATCCCACCTCAAGTTCCAAGGACGAATCCGCCAGCTGAGGTGAGCTCCAGCTGGGAGCATCCAAGTCAAGCCCAGTTCAATGTGGCAGATGGCCCAACAGTGCGAGCGAACTTGCCTCCCACACCAGCTTCGAGTGGGCCGGAAATGTCTGAGGTGTGGACACATCTGTTGTGTGAGTTTGGGTTGACTCTTGTGTTCATATCGACTGAATGGATACATAGTATGTCCAAGGACATCTCCATGGATTTATGTTGTGCATATTGCTATGCATTCTCTTACCTAGATCCGGTACTTCGTACCCATGCTATCCAATGACTTGGGCCAATCCCCGACTCGTTCTCAAAGGGGCCCAGGCTCGTCCACCAAGCCCAGTCGACGCCTGGTTCGCTGTCATGACCTTGAATGACTCTGGCGTCCTGGCCTGACTCGGCGGACGAAGCATATTTGCGATTGACTCAGTGGCAGCCAGCTCCAATGTTGATCTATTGAGAGGTGTCGCACAAAGTTCGATACGCGGTACATGCATCGCCGAACTTGAACCCACGTCATGACAACCGCCCACCCTCCATAAACAAAACCTCATAATGTCATGTACTCGCGGCGTCTGAAACAGTACCTCAGACTCATTAACGGTCGGCCAAGAGGCAGCCCATGCATCGTCTCATATTCGAAATGACTGGGTAACACCGTCCCAGCTGCGATTACTTAGTGTAGGTTTCTCTGTGAGAATCAAGGGGTAAAAGGGGAAGAATGGAGAGTCGAGATTGAGCCCTTTCATCAGATCCAGTCTTCATCTTGCGTCTGCTCCATCTTGCAGTTCTGGCCCCCTTTCCCACGCGGCCGGCTTCAGCTCCCCGGACGCTGCTAGTTCCTAGATACCCCGTCTATTTAATTACTCCGTATACGTAGTAGGAAATGCCCTACCCAGCACAAGGAATCTGCATGGTGGATGAACCCATTTTCTTCTTCTGTGTTCGCGCTCGGGCTGGGCAATCTGCTCCATCAAGATAGCATGTCTCTGCTTGCTTTGCCTTGCTTTTGAGAACCTCTGCGCCGGTGCCGAATGAGATGCGCAGCATCCATGTACTTCGTATGTCTCTGTCGAATCTCCGCCGGTTGCTCACGGAAATTTGCAATGCCTCACTTAGAATGCATATTAATGCAAATCGACCGAGCTCTATCGGTTTATGTCACCGCCACGTGTATGGGACGATGCACAGATCTGCGTGCGGCTCTTGTAACAACCTCTACTGATTGATGGACTCTCTACATAGCTACAGTAGACAATCCAAGGATGATTGCGCTGAGGATGAGGACCGCTCGTTTTAGACACTTTGACCGTCCAACGTCCCCAACGTCGACGTTGTATCCGAGCGCATGTACGACAACTGACGTGACTTTTGTCTTTGGGTTTCTCACCTAGACGAGACTGACTTTGTCTTTTTCTGCAACAAGCTTCCGATTCCGTCTCCATGCCAGTAGCGGCCCGTCGGGCGGGAAGCCAATCAGTCAGTGGAGGCTTCCACGTATTTGTACAGTGCGAGAGGTGCAATGCAAAAGGAAGAAGGAGGAGAACAATGGATCAGACATCCATTCGCATCATCGCCTAGGAAACGACACTTTATTTTTCATTCTCCGACTCACGTCATCGCTGCCGAAAAAAACACAGCCTCAAGCTATCCAGCTCCAGCTCCGGCTCAGCCGTCGTCTGCAATGCCTCCTCTCGTTCATGAACCCCTTTTATTCTACAGAACTGCCCCTCCTTCTGCGCAAACCAGGGTCACCCCAACCCGCCCGCCTGGGCCGTCTTTCTGGGGGCCTGATCTCAAGGGGGCCCCTCCCCAGTCGCTCCGGGGGTCGTTCGTCCAGTCCCAGTTAGAGGGCCAGGCCGCCTAGAGAGAGGCCCAGGTCCCTGGAAATTGGGGTGGCCGCTTGAACGGCAATAGCTGGGAGAGGGGTCATGGTGCAGATGGTTCACAGCAGAAGCAGTGGACGAGAAGCGTCGACTTTGGTTATCTCTTCGCCCGTATTCCTTACCTCCCTCCTGGTTCAAGTGGGTCGCACCGTGATGAAGCAGCTTGAAGATCTCATGTTCTTCAAGATTGACTGGTGACGGAATTATTGACAGGCACCCACTTCCACCACAGACTTGCCATCATCCATCACCACTACCGCTCAAGCCGAGCCCCTCATTCCCCTTTTCCCATAACAACCCCCCCTCGCCTCGTTCCTCGTTCCGTCATCTGTCAAATTCGAGAAGCCCACTAGCGCCGGTGCGTTCCAGGACTGGATGGTGCTGTTGGAATTTTTGGAAATCCAACATCCCAGCTTAGCCTCATCTCTGCGATGCGCCGTCGCTCGGCTTACTGTCCCCCCGGAAATGGCGGCTCAAGAGTCACGCGGCCAGTTCTCCACTGACCCCTGACTGCTGAGATGAAGTCCTCCAACGGCGCCGGCACTCGGGTCGCCTCCGCGGTGGTTCCTCCGTGGGCATATGTATTTGGGTGTTGCCGATGCATATGGTATTACATATCCTTTGTGGATGTGTATGCTCTCACCTTCGATAAGAGGTTGCCTGCCTGGTCTGAGTTGCTCAAATTAGACACCAAACAAACTGTGGCCACCACTTCACGATGTTCACGGGAGCACGTGGCTGGTCAACCTGGTCAACCGTCCCTCATCACAGTCATGCGACACCGTCACCACACCCATATCTACCAAGTTGACCCAGTTACCTATGCGCATTGCTCCTCTGTCTTGATGTGAGATCAGGCTGCTCACCACGGCAAGTGTATGGCATCGGATGCCTTGAATTCCCAAACGACAACCACTAACCAGCAGTTTTGGCATTCATACTTGGCGGGGGATCGACGTCAGCCGCGACCACACTGCAATGTTGAGCCTCACGGCTTGCTTCCATGATATCGCCACCCAGTCTCCGCCTCAACAGGTCAAAGCCGTCGAAGATCGCTCAAAGTCAGGCACCAAGCGGCAACCTACAGCAAGATCTGCGTGATGCCCCATGGGTCTCATTCCTAGAGTGCCATCCCGACGGCTTCGACTGCCCATGCTTCTGCATGCAGGCCTCCGCTGCCGCATCCTGCACGTTCGGCTGTCTGCAGCCCTTTCGCCTCTGCCTCGGTGTACGGCGACGCCATTCCCGGCCCTCGTCTAGCGACGCTGCCGACGGCGCCAGCTGACCCCGATCCAACCACGAGGCTCAGAAGCCACCTGGTTCCGGATTTGAGGCTGTGAGACGAGTGTCAGCCGTCAAGACGCCTCGGTGACGTCTTGCAGTTTGTCCTTCAAACACTGTGCAAGTGCATTCCATTTCCTATTCATGGCTTTTTGGTGTTCCTCGATCGCACGTGGCGAGTTAGGTTGTTGCTCTGGCGGCCTGGATCTCGAGACACAGGTCCGGCCGAGATGTTGAATAAGTAATCCAATCCGTGGGCCGGGACATCTTGGCGACGGGCGAACTGACAACACCACGGATTCCACAAGACACCATTGGTCCAAGCCACCCCGTAACTTGACAAGGTCATTACTTTGCACCAAGACATTATTCCGGTGTCGACTCATGAGAAGAATCTCAGACTATTGTGAGGACGTCGGCAAATTCTAGAGTTCGCAAGAAACCTGAAATGTGAAATCGACATCTCCCACCTCACGAATTCCACTTGACAAACAATCTCAGGTGTACGGCAACTAAGACACGACAAAGGTTCGTCACTTTGACACTATGTAAGACGCACAGATCTTACATGGGTCGTTTTGAAGCGATGTGATTACTTTCAGACCAGAACTACGTATCAATCGAAGCATGAGATTGATTGCAAGGGGATTAATTGGTGCAGACTTCTGGTATCATTGGTCCATGGTACTTTCATGCTTGACGCTCTGCTTCTTATGGTCTAGATTCAACCAAGATCTGACAACCCAGCTGCAGCAATAAGGAGGTGACTAGTCAGGAACTTAACGCCTTTATACTTTCACAAAGGGCTGAGCGCAATGTTTCAAGCGCGAAGTAACCACTCACAACGTGGAACATGGAACAACGGGCACTCCTGGGAGATTGTTTCTTGCCAAAATAGGCCATGAAGCTGCAAGGCACGTAACGGGTCCGAATCTAGTCTGGCACTCAACGATCCTCGAGTGCATGGTAATGATCACCTACCAAATGTCTTTGTTTCGATTCAAGCCCAGATTGACGACGACTACCTCAATCAAGCTTGGGGCTGGCCTTTAATAATTCAGGAACGGGATTATACAGCTACGGGACTGCAGAACGAGCTCAATAAATCAATTCGCATCCTTGGACAAGCTCGCCGAATAACAAAATGTTGAGTTGCGGAGGAGGACGCGGCGTAAGGCCCGCGCCGTTAGCCGCACGCACCGCTTCTGGAAATTCGTTCAGGGATCAAATGTCGTCGTCAGTGGCCTCATCCTTTTTACTTTAATCCCTTAAAGTAAAATGACGCGCCCGCAAATACGCGAGTCTTGCCCTTTTTGCTTTTTGCTGTTCAGCTTTGGTAACGTTCGTCTGTAGGAGTAAGCCAACAGCACAAAAATGTTTTGTTTATTGCGTATCTTTCGCGTTAGGTCGCTCTCTTACAAGTAGTAGTTGCAGTCTGGCTCAACTCTACTCTGGTTGTGCCAGTTGACAGCCCCTCTACTCCGTACATAAAACACTGACCCAAAGGTAGAGGATCTCACAATCATGCGTTTCCAGAACCTCCTCTTTGCGGTTGCATCCACCATCTTCTTTTCTCTCTCCGTCAGCTCCGAGTTGATCAACCCCAAGGGGACCCTCAGCCTAGTCGAGGACGAAACATTATTCACCTTCAAGTATGAGACTCCGGATCCTCACGAGAAGAACTGGATCGGAGTACATCAAGACGCGGGCATCGGGCTTGTTCTGAATAATGTCAACAAGTACGCAAAGAAGCCAGTCGCTTGGATATATGCCCCCGAAGGCAAAGGCACGGTTCGACTCCCCACTGCCAAGGTACGACCTGGAAGATACACGGCCATCTTCCACGCAAAGGACGGCTACGACTGGCTTGCGGAGCCCTTTGACATAAACTTCGACCAAGAGCAGCAGCCTGGCCTAGAATTCGCCGTGGACGAGATCACACTTCGGAATGCACGAGCCGGAGAGTCATACGGGGCTACCCTCGCCGGCCTTATTGAGGGCGGCTCTAAAGGCGTCACTTTCAAAAATGGAACACATTTGCCTGACTGGCTGGATCTCGGGCATGATGGTAGCATCGGAGGTACGCCAGGTAGAATGGCACAAGATGCTACCTTCATTGTCTGGGCGATGCGTAGCGAGTCCACGGCATCGATAAATTTGACCATCCCTGTGCGCAATAGGAATGAAATGATGGTCAATGAGCTCCGAATCATGTCGATGAACCTGAGACCCTACCACGCCAAGTCTCACGATAACCAACTCCGATTCATTGCCAAGTCCAAAGCCGACATCATCGGCCTCCAAGAGGATCATATGGGAGAACAAACAGCGAAGCTGGCCGGTGCCCTTGGTTGGTACTATTGGACCAGCAAAGAAAGCCACAGCATCCTGAGCAAATACCCCATCTCGTCTACGAGGGACATCATCGACAAGTCAGGCGGCGCGATAATTTCGTTGGATGGGGAGTGGCAGATGGTCAGCCTGTGGGTTGCGCATCTCAGCGCTCAGCCCTACGGCTTCTGTAACGAGAACATGTCTGCCGATCAGCTCATGCAGAAGGAACACGACACCGGACGACCAAAGGAGATTGAGAACATCATTCAGGCTATGGACACAGACCTCGGGTACGCCGACGTCACTCCCGTCTTCCTCGTGGGTAGCTTCAACGCGCCCTCGCACCTCGACTGGACAAACGACTCCAAGGATACGCACTGCGATTTCAAGTGGCCCACGTCAGTCAAACCTCTCGAGGCCGGGCTGATCGACTCGTTCCGCGCTGTACACCCAGATCCGGATGCCGACGAGGGCATCACGTCCGTGGACAAAGCGGAGCGGCTTGACTTTGTGTATCACAAAGGAAGTGGATTAGAGGTGGTGGACTCGTGGGTGGTAAGGGCGGGTGAGCCAGATATTGAGGGGTATGGGGCTGTTGTGACGCTATATAGCGTTACGGATAGTATGTGGGATATGAAGAGGCGGAGGAGAGTGTAGATGAAATAGAATTACGCGTTACGAATTATATACTAGACTAAACAGCAGAAGCGCTTTTAATAAAGTTTGGTAGAAACTGCGCTTCATTTTCCAATGGTCTCTATGAGTTAGGGGATATTCCACGCCTGTTTCCATGTTACTACTGACGCGATCCGACGCCAGCAAAGCCACCAATGGACTCGACAACACCCCTGACGACCTCATCAAGATCCTCCTGCTCGAACCCAAACCTCTCCATATCGACAACCTTGTGGTTGTAATCCCCTCCATACCCCTTTCGAAAATGCGCCGAGTAGGACTTGAAAAGCCATCCTATCCCCATTCTCGAGCCTCTCGTCACACTCTTTCGCCAACTCGGCGATGTCCTTGTGCTTGATCTCCCAGTCTGCATCTGTGGTGCCAGTGGCTCGCTGCACGCTCTCTAGCATCTCTTTCTGAGTGGCGTGGAAAGAACTGACGTAGAACAGCTTGTTCTTGTACGCAACCAACTCGTCCTCGGGCAGGCTGAGCAACTCAGCTACAGCCTCACCGACGCGCTGCAGCGTGGATGTATTGGCCTTAACATCACCATCGTCCCAGATCTCGGCCTTTTTCGCCTTGATATCGATGCTCCAGCATCCCATTTTCAACGACCAGTCGAACCAGGGGTTATTCACGACGGCGATCCAGCTGCCGACTCCCAAATGCTCCACCAGATCTCTAATGCCCCTCTTGACCGGCATTATGGCTTGTTCGCGGACCATGTCGGGGGCCTCAATGTCACTGCCGAACTCGGTGGGTAGGACATACGGCACGCCAGCTTTGGCTGCGGCGCGGATGAGAGGCTCTTGGACGTGCATGGCGGCGTGGCCGAGCTGTATGATGAAGATATCTTGGCCCTGTAGGGCAGAGACAAGGAAGGATTCGTCGTCGTAGGAGCCCTTGACGACGTTGACGCCGGTGGGGAACTCGGCGGACGAGTCGCTGCGGGAGATGGCGGTGATGGTATGCACGTTTTTGCGCAGCAGGGCATTCAATGTTGGAGTGCCAATGGTGCCGGAGCCACCGACAATGGCAATTTTGCGACCTTGGGGAGACATTTTTGTGTTTTGGAGAGTGATTGCTTTGAGGTGGTGTTGGGTCTGGTTGTCGGTGTAAGTAGTGATGTCCAACTTGGATGAGCGGACGATGAGCACCTTCATATAGTCTCCGAGCCTTCTTCTCTAAGATATGAAGTCATTTCAAATCTGGTCCACTGAACCATCTCCAGTCCACGATCAAAAGTTGGCTATTTTGATAAAGCCCGTCCGATTCGTCCGTTTTTCGTCTGTACTCCGCGCGCTCGGACAGCTCGGTACTCTAATCAAGATGTCTAAGGTAAGCAACTTGGTAGTTATGCCAGTGTTGGTAATCCATTGTGTCCGAAGAGGCGTTGTAGCGGTCATAGTTGAGATATAGTTGGTCCGCTTTGCATGAAGTCCAAGTCATCCCTTTTAAAAGCGTTGTTGGGGTCAGGTGTTTGAAGTGGCCGTGTCCGGCTGTGACACATCGAGGGCATCAGTCGATGAAAGATCCATAGCGAAGTAGATGTTCAACTGGAACTGGAAGGAATATACATATACATGAAAGATTTACCTGCTTTTTCTGAATTCGCATTACTCGTATTAAAACGACGACGACGATGGTGCTAAATGGTGTTAGTAATGGTGGACGGTGTAGCTGAACCTAGAAAGAGGCAGTCTAGGCGGATTTCAACCGGATAAAAAGGCATATAGCTGCACTTTGGCATTATCCTCATTACCTAATATCCTAGCTTCTAGAGCATTTCCAAGAGTGCGCTCGACACTCTGGTCCTCTAACATAAGATCGTACATGAGGAGTGAAAGAGCAGCTAATCTCCAGGTTGTGTTGGTTCTTGCCGAGTCCTGTCCCTGCATGGCAAATGCTCGGCTAACGGCAGCCACCGCAGCCACGCACGAGCCACAGCGGGACACGACCGTCTCCAAGTCGAGTCTTGGTTTCCACTGTCGCCGACAATGATATCTCAACCAGCGTCCAGCCAAATGCTCCCCTCTACCAGGAAACGATGAGATACCGCATCTGTCTCGGGAGGTATCCCAGGACCTGCTCGGTAAGTATTTCACCAAGCAAAACGGCCCAGGCAAGCCACAGCCGTGGATATGCGGCGAGCCGTGGCAGACGAACCGCAATCAGACTGCCCGCTTGGCCAGAGGTGAGCCGTCCAAGAACCAACACAACTCTCCCGGTATGCATCAAGGGAGCTTGAAAGAAGTCTCTTTCAAGTCTACACGGTCCATTCTCTCTACTCTTTTACTTTTTGGCACTTGGCCTGCACTGGAAGCCGGTGTCTGCTGGTCACGATATCCCAGGCCTTTCTCTTCACTCAACCTCGGTGGTGGCCCATCTTCCCTCTCGGGTCTACTTCGGGTCTCGCAGCCAATGCCGGCCTCCAAGTGGACGGGAAGCAGGCGACCTTGACAAAACTGAACCCAAGCTACAGGTACCTCAGGCAGTACCACAGTACCTCACGCAGAACAGATCGCCCTCGCCCAGACAGAGCCTGAACAACAACACCCAGCGCCCGCTAAATTTCTGCCACTACGATCCAATCCTTTCATTCGATCCCACGTTTCCCACCATCAACAACATCCCCCGCCGACTCGACCGATATCATCACCGCGTTCGAGCCCGTAATTCCACATCGCCCGATTTTTCGTACATTTTATTCCCGACTTTTTTACCCCCCACGCCCTCGTATCGACAATGCCTGGTGGAAAGGGAAAGTCTTCTGGCGGAAAGAGCTCCGGGGGCAAGACGAGCGCTGCCGAGGGTCCCAAGAAGCAGCAGAGTCACTCTGCGCGCGCTGGTCTTCAGGTGAGTTTGACACGAGATGAGGCAGACGACGAGCTTGCTTGGACGATCCATTTGCGCGCATCCCAAGTCCCGCATACCACGCATATCCCGATTTACGATCTGTCTCCCGACGCGTCGACCATCTCCGCACGACGAGAAACCCTTTTCACCATGACGGCGCATCCTCTTTTCCATGCTGCCGTCGTGTTTTCGACCGCGCCACGAATTCTCCACTGGCTGCCAATGTGTTAGGACGACTAGCGACCATGCTCGCGTGCGGAGCTGATGCGGGATGACACGGGATGCGCGCAGACAAGATGCGTCTTTGTGCGAGTCTCATAGCGCACAGCGGATTTTCTCCGAGTTCTCACTGACGCCGCGTCTCCCAGTTCCCCTGTGGTCGTGTTAAGCGTTTCCTCAAGCAAAACACTCAGAACAAGATGCGCGTGGGAGCCAAGGCTGCCGTTTACGTTACCGCTGTTCTCGAGTATCTGACTGCTGAAGTCCTAGAGCTGGCAGGCGTAAGTTTACCGCCCACTCTGAGTCACCGCTGGTGCCTGATGCAGACGCTGACCTTTTTTGACAGAACGCCGCCAAGGATCTCAAGGTCAAGCGTATCACGCCCCGCCACCTCCAGCTTGCCATCCGCGGCGACGAAGAGCTCGACACCCTCATCCGCGCGACGATTGCGTACGGTGGTGTGCTGCCACACATCAACCGCGCCCTGCTGCTCAAGGTTGAGCAGAAGAAGAAGGCCAAGGCGCTCGAGGGTTAAGGCAGGGACGCGATCCGGGGTTTGATTTTGCGATTTTACTTGCTTAGGTTTGTGGAATGCTGGTATATGGGACGGTAATGCAGAAATGCTTTGATTCGATCGAAGGGGGCGTCGCGGGAAGACGCATGTCCGCACGACGACGGCTTGGATAGCCGAAGGCGCCTGCGATTTTGAAAAGGCACACGAGGAGTCTTGGCGTCGAACTCGACGAGACGGCGCCCATGATGAAGAGATCCACGACAAGATGGATCGCCCTGTGCTGTTTTCGCTGCGGGAGCGGTGTATAACAATTGTGTTTTCGCCTCGGTGTCCGGTATGCGATGAGACAAGGAACCGCTGTGCTGATGGACTGGATTAGGTAGACACGGAGAAAACGAGTTCCTGCTGAGTCACCGAGATATTGAACAAGAAGTCATGAATTTGGAGTGTACTTTTCTACTCTACTAGAGTTTGCACTACGCAGGTATTATTTGAGCCATTAATATATCTGTCGTCTCCCCTCACAGATGTGTAGCAACGCTGTATTTCCCTGTCGAGTCCTTATTTCCTCCCGACCATCCTCCAAAGAATCCGTGCCCTGGAACACATGGCTTTCTAAGCACGCATCTT
The DNA here is from genome assembly GCA_021730345.1 of Fusarium cicatricum. Classification (NCBI taxonomy): domain Eukaryota; kingdom Fungi; phylum Ascomycota; class Sordariomycetes; order Hypocreales; family Nectriaceae; genus Fusarium; species Fusarium cicatricum. Next base: position 41,394 of record JAJODA010000723.1, on the reverse strand, counting down.
CTCCTTTCGCGCCGCCTTGGGCTGGTCTTTGTTTCCGTCACCCTCATCAGAGGAAGAGCTGTCGCTGTCGCTGGACTCGAAAGTGCGTGGTGACTGGGCGAACCAGGCATCTTGCTCGCGAGACTCATACGCTATGAGAATGTCGTCGGTCTCGTCCACATGCTCGGGTTTGGTGATTTCCATCTCGGAAGCGTCAATGGCTGGCTCGGGAGTTTCCATTCTTGATTGAAGAATGCCGCAGATGGGAACCCGCCTCTTAAAGTCGCCATGGGCTAGGTGCCTGACACGACCAACCAGCTTCTCGGCGAGGTTCTCGGCCATGTCGTCGTTCGAGAAGCTCATGAGGGCTTTGTACCGCTCATGATGGCACTGGCTCGGATAGTCACAATCCTTTTCGCAGTTGTACGTCTGTTGCATGAATCTCCTGCGTCGGTCCTCGGTGATCTCGCGACGCCTCTTGCGCTCCAGCTGGACCCTCATGACCTTGCGCTCCTTGCTCGAAGAGCCTGCCAGCTCACGCATGCTGCGGCGCTTCCAGGCGGCGGGGTCCTCCAGGAAGGCGGTGCGGAAGCGGCTCCAGTCGTTGCGGATGGTCCAGAAGTCGTAGTCGAACCCGACACGGGGGGCCTTTGTGTTGGCTCGCGGGCGGCGACGACGCCGGGGAGGTGAGCTGAAGGATGCGCCGATTCTCATGGTTGCGGTGCAGGTGAGGCAGCGGCGGGTGACTGCAATGTTGTACGCGACGTTGCAGCGCCTGCACTTCCATTGCCAGGGAGAGGCCAGGGTGGCGGGAGGTGAGTTTGATGGGGTTGAGGTGTGAGGGGTTGAGGTGTGAAGCTGCATGATGACGGTTGAGTGTACTGGCGATGGTACGTGATGGTGTTGAGATGGAAGTAACGAGAGATGGTTGATAAAGGGGAGAGAAACGAAGAAGAAGGAGGCAAGTTTCTCGAGAGAAGTGATTGAGTTGAGGGGAGAAGAAACAATCCTCCATTGCGGCGGGTTGGGGCTGGTTTTATCTATTGACCTATTGACCCCTGGGTTTTCATCTGAGGAAGAAGTGAGATCAAAGTGAGAATCCTAAGCTTCCCCTGCATAGTGACGCAAGGTCAGATCTTGCACAAACGGCTTGGGTGAACAATGCCAGTGCCATTGTCTGCAGGAACAAAGTTGTTAGTTGGCTGGTCTTTGTTTGCAGTGGCAGGGCTGGGGCGGAGATACTGGGCTGCCTTTGACGGAACAGAGGGCCATTGATCAAGAGCTTCATAGTGATGGAATCAAAGAATTGGCTGGCTATTTGGATTCGTTATTCGTATGAAAGAAGTGGGAGCTTGGGTCGTATCTGGTGAGCATTGATGGAAGGCCGTTTACAATACAGGAGTATTTGACCACTATATTGCAGTAAGATGATACAAGTGGTGACGGCTTGGGTTTCTTCCTAGATCACTCGACATCAGGCTTTTCCACGGCTGTCTGTTCCCCTTTTTCTTTGCCCTTGCCTGCCTTGCCAGCGAGCCTTGGACTACTTGTCGGGGTTCTCTCACTGTAATGTCGTTTAGGTTCAGGCGAAGCATCGTACGCTCAGAGGAGGCCGGATGGGAGTGAAAGACGTCTCGGGATGCCAGCCCAAGGTCCAAATCATAGTGCACATCGTTCTCCTACGCAGATGATATTTCAAGTTTTCCATAACTGATGTGGTTGACATTGAGCAAGGCATTGTCGAAGCATTGTGTGCAAACAAGAAAGTTCTGCTTGTATGCTACAATAATCAGTTATTACTTGCAAGTTCACATTCTCCGCGGTCTTTGGTCGAGAATCCTATAGGTCCAGGAGATGACCAAGATGTTTCTCCCTATTTCTATTCTAGTTGAAGGTTTACAAAGGCTGTGAAGCGGCAGTCGTAAGTTTCAATGACGTCTGCTGGATAAACGCATGTAGTCTCGTCCTCAACCCTAATCTTGGGTTGTCAGGCACCTCATTCACTAATCTTGCATTCTTTTTACGTTGGTCTTGCTTAAGTTACATGTGCATCCTTCCCCTTGCTAACCTGAAGCGTACCATGCCATGGCTCTTTTCTCCCCTTCTGTCGCCCAACTCGTTTATATGGGAAAACAAGAGAACCGACTGGCGGCTACCAAAGAAGATGAATCTCCTGCCGATAGATCCTCCGACAACCATAGCGCTATACGGCAAGGCTGCGAGGGCCTTTACATCAGATACAGGCTCTAGCAGGGCTGTTCCTCTTCCACAGAAATCGACAAGCACAACAACAGCCACTTTCTAGAGCCACTGAACAGCAATGTCTCCCTTCATAGCAGCACTAAACACGACTCTGCTCGCACTCGCACAATGAGTCATTCGCAGTTTTGCGACATGATTGCGTGCATACCAACCCACGGTAACTTTGCAGCAGCATCGCAACACACATCGGCAGCTTCTCCACGCCTCAACAGGCCTGGACTAAGGAAATATAGCATCGATCACTCGAATTCGGCGGGTACAGATTCAGCTACCTCCCTCCAATATCAACAGCAGCCCTCTTCATCTGCGAGACCACACACATGTCGATGGCACAACTGACTTCCAACTTCCCAGACCGCCTGGAAGGTTGACTTCAATGATCCTAGCGACTCAATGGTTCAAAGGCCTCAAAGACGTCGTGCATCGAACGCCATCTTTGACACGCATGGCCTCATCTTTGGGACAAGCATACGATTACTGGCAGAATCAACCAAGTTGACGACACTCTGCCTCAACAACCGCAACAGCTCAACCGACACCCCAAGACCATCACATCCTTTCGTTAAGCTGCGTTGCCACGCAAAACCCTCATCTAGGTGCCGGAATATTGACCGACTTCCCTTTCGCCAGACGACGCAAAAATGCGCTTTTGAAACGGAACTTTCCTATGGCTTAGCATCGACTGATCCAACTCCAACCGCTGTTCACATGGAACCTTTCCCAACTACGGTCCTTCGAGTTCTCGCTGAAGCATTCGCTACTACCACCAAGATCTGCACTACAAGTTGTTCACTCTGGTCTCACGAAGGCCTCCAAGGACCATCAGATGTTGTCGAACAAGGACAGCTCGACAGCGCCCTATCTCACCATAAGCTCCCGCTGGTATGCAGTCTCGTGCTTTTTGTGAGTTCAGTCTAGCTACATGTGGCTGTGTTGAGCTCCTTGTACAAGTAGTAGTCGAGCAAGTATGGCAGCAGTTCCATACGATGGCTCGCCTCGTGGCTCTCGAGCGTTGTCAAGTCACGCTGCAAGATGAACGGATTGACTCCATGACAAATAACTCAGCAACCGCAACCGCAACAGCCAATCAAGGTCTGTCCATCGTGCTAGAGGCGATGAAACTGGACGTTGCGAACCAGTAAATCTGCTGCCTCCGATGGCACTTGGTTGACAGAACAACAGCTCGCCTGCCGAATGTACTGGCCCTGAAAATGATTTGCGCTCAAGCGTCTCACCCATATCTCGCAGAAACGATGCCCCGATGAGTAACGATCTTTGGACATGTCAGGCGGGACATTGTCCGTATGATTTGCATATGACTACGGACTGCTAAAAAGAAACAAGCTTAAGTGTTAACACTGAATAAGATAACAGAGGATTTACACAAGGATAGTGTAATGAGTCAAAAATAATAAATCAGTATAAAACTAGATTCCTTAGCCGCCTATTTGACCTTTAGCGAAGTGAGGTTTGTGAATTCGAGACATGACCAAGTCATTCGTCGTATGATTAGGCATTACCGATATCATGGCGAAACAATAGTGAAGAGTCGCCAACTTTTTGACCATTGAGCTCTGGTTGAAGGCTGTTTCAATGGGCCATGGGTTATCTATCTCAAAGAGACACGGCCAACGTCAATATGGGTCAGGGAATAAAGACAATAGCAACTTACACGATGTCTTTTGTTTTCGTGAAGCAAACTATCAGATTAAACACATCATGAAGCAATCACGACAAACACAGATACCCGCAAGCTAAACAAGCTGATGATTACCATACCCAGGTCAATCAATGTATTGATCAAAACACCAAGTCTCGACGGTTTGATCCCGTACCCGGAAAACGATCTCAGCAGGACCGAGTCTTTGTTTGTCCACTCCTCACCACAATGACAATAGGCATCTATCAAATTCACTCACTTTCACCTGCCTTTTCATTCACTTGTCAAAATCAGCGCCTTGTGCCTCGTTCCCAAGTCTGCGCCTGCCTACTTATAAGAACAAACTACACAAACAAGATCCTCACACGGCTCCAACCGAGAGACATGGCTCAAAATCCAAACAAGATCATCAGTGGACAGTAAGTCATTTCATAACATAGTGTTGCTGTTTAGTTGCCAAACTGACAACGCAGTTCCAAAAAGAACCCCATCATGTCTTCCAACGCGTCAGCGCCATCTCAAAAACCGTCCCGGCCCAAACCGGCCCTCTCTGACAGACGAAATCCCAAGAGGCCAAAGACCAAGCACGACGTCGAGGCGGTCGCCAAGTTCAAGGAGCCAGATGATGCCCTCCCGGATGTTGAGCCCCTCAACGACGATGAGCTTGCGCTCTTCCCCGGCATTGGCTTTGAGAGTGTTGGGAGCGGCTCGGTTGTGGGGAGCATGTACTACTGCCATGAACTTGAGCCTTAGGGGGACGAGATGAGACTGCGGAACAAGGGGGATAGGCCTGTTGAGTACAAGAGTCAGATGTTGGAAAGGCGCAATGGATAGATCGGTCGGAGGATGACACGGAACTGGTTCTTATACAATGCGTTCAGGTCGATTCAGGTATTCTCTCGATAGCAGGGTATAATTCAAGACGAAAGAAATCATGGAAAATATATTGTTTCACCCCAATAACATTCGCTGACGATACCCAAATGACCACCACAAAGATACAGGTTCAAAGCCTTTACCAAATCCGTCACAGTCTTTCGCGTACCTAGACTCGCCACCTGTGGCCGGGATGCTTCCAGTCGAGATCCGCAATCACCTCGGGGCTCAAGCCCGCCAGCTCCTGCTCCACGTTCTTGTGGTCGCGTCGTCTGTTATCCCACTTCATCCAAAAGTAGCCTCCAATGCTCAGGAGGAAGATGCAGCATCCGCAAGCCAAGTTGAGGCTGTTGCCAGTTTTGAAGTGAGGAGCGTCCTTGACAAGATACGACCATGTGGCGATGAGACCGCCCATGTTGCCAAACATGACCTGCAAACGTCAGTACAAGAATTTGAACGGGACACTTTAGTACTTACATTGAGACCGATGGCGCTGCTTCGAGCAGTGTCGCTCACGACGTTTGCGCTGATGTGAGCATTCGTCAAGGTACCCAGCACCATACAGGTGCTCGCAATCATGAAACAAGCGCCGTATCGAACCTCGGCAGACTTGGAGGCCAGGAACATGGCATAACCGACAATGACCGTAGGCGCAGAGGCGATGATGAGGATCTGACGTCTGTCGAGAAACCAACTGACAGCAGGAAAGGCCACGGCAAAGAAGGCGCCGACAACGTAGGGGGGGACGCTGTGGAGCTGCTTCTGGACAACGCTATATTCAGGGTAGATTGTGCCGACGATGGTGGGGAGGAAGAAAGCCAGGCCTTGGACGGTGATATTGTTGAAGAGGAAGATGAAGGCAATCTGAATAGTGACTGGGTTGGACACGCCACGCCAGAGCTTGGTTCGATCGATGCCATCAACCACTTCGGTCTGCGCAAGACGCTCAGACTTGACTCGGGCGATGCAAAGCTCCTTTTCCTCTTGTGTCAACCATCGGGCCGTCTCGGGTCGGTCGGTAAGAGTAAAGAAGGCCATGATGCTGAGGAGGATGGTGATGATGCCCTCAATCGCAAAGATCATGCGCCAGCGTGTGAGACTGCCAAAGCTGTCAAGCTTGAGGATTCCACTTGCCAAGAGACCACCAAAAGCTCCCGCCAGCGGAGCCATAACCATGTAGAGCGACAGACGAAAGGTCAACTCGGCGCGCTTATACCAACGAGACAGATAGTAGGCGATGCCAGGCAGCATGCCAGCTTCAAAGATGCCGAGTAGGAATCGAACACCGCTGATGGCGGCCTGGGTCTTTACAAAGGCGGTAGCAATGCTGACGATGCCAAAGAGGAGCGATGTGAGCGGGAGGAACCAGCCGGGGCCCATCCATTTGCAAGTGACGGTGGCGGGGATCTCGAAGAGAATGTATGAGATGTAGAATACGGAGAGGATAACGTTGTAGTCGTACTTTTCAAGCTTGAGGTCTTCAGTGAGACCAGCGATGCGGGCGTTGCCTAAAAAGTCAGAGTCTGTTGAGCAGGACGAGATGAGTTGGATGGCTCACCGATATTTGCGCGGTCAATAAAGCAGAAGAGGTACAGGACCGCGACGGTTGGAACAGTATACAAGTCCAGTTTCCATCGTAGTCTACGTTCAGCAGCAGGGTCGAACTGAACGAGGGAGTTGCCATGGCTAGAGGGTACGTTAGTATTGAGGATACTCGGACGGTTCCATTAGCACTTACGCATCAGTAGCCATGCGACCGTGTCCCGCAGCATCGTGAACGGTGCCTTGACCCTTATTCTCGACCCTCTCGGAGTGGTCATCGAAGCCCTTCTCTTGGTCTCTGTCGGAGAGAGCCATGGTGACGGTTCACAAGTGCGCAAGAGTGTATAGTTGTTGAGTCGTTGAGTGTTTTTCCACCACTTGTCGACAAAGAGAGGAGGTTCAAGCTCAGTGATGCTTGCTTGCAGTTAGTTGTAGAGATGCAGATCTGTAAATTGGGGAAGGGACGTTGAATATATAACAACGGCCAGGGGGCGTAACAGTAGGATTCGGCCCTCGGTCTACCGTCTTTGGTTTGAGTCGAGATGTCGTTCCCCTCACGGCAAAAGACAAGTCATGATTCGCCCCCTCCAGCCAACGTTTGTGTGTCTGAGTTTTAGCCCAACTCAGTCCCTAGCCTGCTCGCTTGACCCCCTTGTCGTGGGGACAGTAGCGCTGCCTCCCCCGCAAATTCCAATCTATCCCGGGCCAAATGTGGCTTCATATCTCATCTGGGGCAAGCTTGGCCTAGCTCCTGGTTCGCGGCATCTGACCCCGGGCCGTCGATCTGAGCTGGTTTGCGGACGCTGAGGAGCAGGGCTCCCCACTGGCGACGGGGGAAGGATTGGCTAACTCGGGTATATGGACGCGCGTGTGGTGTGGGCTCTTGAGGATAAGACGACGCTGTGTGCAGTATCGCAGTCGTTTATCAAGAGTCTGACGTTTGTAGTATTGTGCTTTGTTCTGTTCTGCTGTCTGCATGTAGTATCTCCGAGTCACAGACAACAACCAAGTCTGGCAGGTTGACCCTGGGATCGTAGCATTGAATGCGGGGAAACGAGCCAAGGGGTTGTTGGAGATGAAATGAATGGATGACAGATGATGATGGCATCTTGGATGGGTGAGTCTTTAGCCACAGCCTGCGACAGCCACGTGGGTTAAGCTTAAAGCGCAGGAACTGCCCAACCACAGCCTTCCTCTCTAATATGCCTAAGCTGCTAAGGGAAGTTATTCAGCAAATGAGAGCCAAGATGATGTACTCTACAGGCAGGTACATTCACATGCTACCCTTCTCCTACTGTAGCTCAAGTACCTCCGATATCTCTGGTCACCTCCACTGGTCATCCGGGCTTCCGGCTTTCCCCAGATTTCTCGACTACCGGTATCCCACCCTTCAACTATCCACATAACATAGCACGATTAGAAATCTCCTTCCCCTGTACCCCAGATTTCTGGGGTAATCTCGACCTCGGGGACATTCTGGGGATGTCTTGGGAAGTTCGGGCAGTCCGGGGCCGGGTTTGGAGGGTCCATGGTCCGTGCCAAGAAATTGTCGGCAGTTGGAGTCGGCAACTGAGAGCTTTTGGTCCTGGCCATACAACAACCACTTACCGTACTTACTCCAATATCCAATATGAGCATTTACCGATTGTGAGGAGGACTAAACAGATAGTTCCCGTACACTAGTAGCTTTCTCATGGCGAGCCCGATCTGGGCAATACTTCCACCCATACATGCCATGACGACTATTCTCCTTGACCGTACACACACCATCATGCTTCAACTTGACTCTTCGGCTGTTGTGATCGGTTATTGTACAGCATTAAACTTCGAGTCTATCCCCATCCTATTCCCTATTCCCTTCCATGTCTAACCCTAACCCTTTGCATCCGTACATCCGTTACAGCTCACCCTCTCACCAAACTCCCGGGATCACGGCCCATTTCTTTCCCACCTTGTCCTCCCCAAACTCCTCCAGGTACCACTGCTTGCCCCTCACCGCCCGGGGAAACATGGCGAACAGCTCGTTGACAAGAAATGCCCTCGCCGGCGTGCACCCCCAGCCGGCCGCCATCCAGAACCCAGCCCACTCCACCCACTCGCAAAGGTAGTGCGGGTACAGCACGTATCGAAACAGGCCTGCCTGTGGGATCTGATAATGCTTCTCTACGCTCTCCTCGCGCTTTTCCAGCCGCTGTGCCTCGCGCCGGCGGATGTCCCGCAGCTCTTCGTCGTGGAAAAAGTTGCCCGACAGCCCGAGATAGAAGATGAGGATGCCCGCCGAGAACTGCAGGGTAGACGACTGCCTTGCCCACGCGGCGTCAGTGGTTGGACCGTAGGCTGCGAGCCACGAGCCCAGGCACGTTGCGTTGACTATCTGGAAGCTGAAGGCGAGGAGCCATACCCCGATGTGGATGGGTGACATGGAGGGTTGGAGATAGGGGAACATGACGGCGCGGTAAGAGTAGTGGATCACCTAAACTCCGTGTAAGCCTCCGCTAGGTCATAGACACATGCTCCTTTGAGTGATGATCTCGAGTCTCGACACGAACTCCTTGAGCGCGCTACTGCACGAACCCGAGGTCCAGAGCTTCGGTTCCCCTCAACGGCAACAGACGCGGGAGCTAGGAGTACTTACAAACAACCCGGCAAGCACCTTGTTCTGCCAGGGCAGATCGTCAATGCCGTGCTTCTCAGGCAGAGTCTTCATGAGGTACAGCAACGTCAGGAACCCAGGGGCCTCCATGGTCAGCCAGCCGATGCGGCCGGGCACGTTGAAGCGGCTGGCCGCCGAGGTCTTGCCCATGCCGTACCATTTCGTAAGCCACTGCACCGAACCAATCTGTCGGTGCCGTTAGTTGATCGGGTTTCAGGAGAGGGGGGGGTTCTGGCATGATACTGACTATGGGGTAGGAGATCTGCCAGATCTTGAGGATGAGGTCGTAGTGCTCACGGGTGGGTGGTAGCCACCCTTCAATTATGGCCATGTTGGAGTGAGCTTGAGGTTTCTTAAGTGATATTGACCTTTGGTGTTTCTACCAAGCTGAAAGACCCTAGTTCAAGTCAACTCGATAGTAAATTGAAGTGGTGAAAGAAACAATGGATCTGTTCTTTGTCTCCATTATCATGATGTCAACCATCTATCTGTACGACATTGGCGCGGCGACCACCATTTTGACACCTGTCACCGCCTGCCTGATATGTGATATATTCACAATGCTCGAGCTCTGACTTGCTTAAATTATAACAAGAATATTATTAACGGCTGAAATCCATCGACTATATCCTTTTTCTTGTCGTTCAACTCCTCTAATGTTGTGGTTCATGTCGAGTCCTGTGTTAAGTGCTTACATCTGGATTATTCGAGTAACTGCATGCAGATCACCAACTCTAACTTCAACACAAACAATAGGAAACATTAATTCAGGTAAATCTTCAAGCGCGTCATGCTAGTTGAAGTTACATAAAACGCCGCATGCCCTTGTCCCGCCAAAACTCCACGACCGTAAATATCTCGATATGCTCATCCCATCGTTTCACATCACCACGCAGTCCCTTTCCTTGCTCTGCGGTTGCCCTCCACTGTTGCCCAGCACCGCTTCAGGGTTCACCGACGGCTGTCTATACCCAGATGGACCAGCCTGGTTCTGTCTCATAGAAGCTGAGCCCGCGCTTGGTCTCGTTGGTTGCCTTGAAACGTCCGGGTTGCTGCCCGCATAGCTTGGGTGTCCCACTGGTGGCTGAAACGCCGCGTCTTGGGATGCCTGTTCGTAGGAAGGGGGCGCTTCTTCTGAGCCTTCTTCTGCTGCGCTTCGCGTGACGCCCGCACGCTGTGGAGGGATGAGCGAGCGGACTCTTTGCTGGGCGGGTCGAGCTTGTGCGTTGGCCATAGTTGTAGTAGGTGCGCTGATGGAACTATTTCGCCCAGGCGCAAGCCCATTAACGCTGCCTCCCCTCGTTACGCCCGCACTTTGAGAACCGCCCCGGCCGCCTTGGCCTCCTCTGCCTCTTTGGCCGCCGCGGTTGACGGGTCCTGGTTGCCGAGCCTGCTGCTCAATAAACTGCTCCGAGAGTATGCTCTCCCTCCGTCTCCGTGCCTCTTCTTCTCTGTGTCTCTCTTCTTCCTCCTCCTGTAGCTGCAGCGCCAGGGCCAGATCCCGGTCCTCTTGCTCAGTGCTTGGACTCATCGGAGGCTCATCTTCGTGCCGCCCCTTGCCGTGTTTGCCCTGCACTGTTGTCCATTCTCCGCCATCACCTCTAGAGTAGTTTCCTGCACTGGTCGAGGCAACGGCACCGCCGGAGCCAACAATGCGGAAATCTCCCGCCAGATATTCGGTACTTTCACCGTTGACATCGGAAAGTGTCTCCCACACGATCTCATCGTGGGTCTTGAAGCCTGCGTCTGTAACCAGCGTGATAAGCTGCATCGATTGCGGGTGGCAGTAGAGTGTGCTAAAGTGGTCATTTCGAAAAAGTATAGCAAAGGTGCCAGGTCGAATCGCTTTGCCGATGACTTCGATGCCCCAGTGTGTAAGCTGAGTAGCCGACGAGCCGAGAAACTCCTTGATGATCATAATATCCTGGTATAATTGCTGCTCTGACTCGGTGAGGCCAACATCAGGGTTCGCCAGCTTCTCTTCGAGCTCCTCCTCCCGGAACAGCAGGTTCTGCGCATCCTCGTAGGATGCAGCCTGTCGCTCAAGTGCTTCGTACGCAGGCTCCGTCTTGCCTGGTAGCCATCCATGTATCAAAGGGATAGAAAACGTCGCGTACAGACCCATCTCTGCAGTGTTCTCAAAGGTTCCTGGAATCAGATCGCCCCGTTCGGTAGGGTGCAAATGTGTCAGTGACGTGCGTTTATACGCATTCACCATGCTCTCTGTTGGCACGAAGCGCGGGTTGACGTTCATTCCGGTGTGCAGGCTCTGCAAAAAGGCGTACAGGTCGGAAACATCAGGCAGCGCATCTTCAGAGCTAGTTCTTCGTGGTGACATGAGTTCGTCAAAGACGGCATCCAGGAGCAGATTCAAGCTGACTTGTTCCCTTGAGCGAAGAATCTGAACTAGCGCTGTGTCCTCGATGTCCGCAGGTGTAGTCAGTGTGAGGGCGTTAACCAAGGCCACGAGCGGGCATGGACCGTTCGCATTCTGGATCAGGATAGGTGACGTGCGTGGGTTCTTGAGTGAGCTTGCGTCGTGCCACCGAATATTCTTGATCTGGTAGGTCTCCGTCTTGCCATCTACAGGGTCTCTCGAGGAACTCCAAGTTGAAGGCTCTGCTGGGAGGGTCGGTTGCCGCGGCGGTAAAGGCGGCTTGTCCCCGGCAGGCGGTTTCGAAGTGCTCATCGACGGCTCCGGGTCTATCAAGTTCCATTCATCGGGTGATGCTGAGCCTATCCCCCCAGTCACCTTGGCTTTGCCCTTATCCAAGCCACCTAAATCGTCCCAAACATTTGTGTCATCGGTGAATCCCTCTGACAGCTTCATGGGCGGCACAGGAGGTTTGGTATTCTTCCCCAAAGGGTCCTCATCCCAAGCTGGTGACTCCCTGCCTGATGGAAGCGACACCATTGCCGGTGATCCGGAAGCAGGGAGCTGTGGTGTAGAGGTCCAAGGGTCTCTGCCATTGTCGTCCATCAAGCTTGGAATAGGCCGATCGGGCGGCGATACACCATGAGCATCCATGGCAGGTTGCCACGGGTTTGTGCTGGACTCTTCAAGTCTAAGTCTCGAAAACGATTCCGTTGGAGGGGCATCTTGGCTCTGGGGAACCTTCTTCCGTAGAAACGGGTTCGTCCCTGTCCTATCTCCTCCCGGCTTCAAGAAGGCGGGGGGCTCAGGATGTTGCCCTTCACTGGGCTGTTTTCTCGCTTCTCCCCATGCATGTTCTTCTTCCTCTTCCAGACTGGCAAAGGCGGCGCCGGGTCGCAGCGCAGCAGGTACTGACTCGGTATTGGGTTTGTCGGCGGACGAGGCTTGCGCATCGCGACGCCGCCCAACGTCTTCCCATCCGCCCTCGCTTCCTCCTTCTGCCCACGGATTATTCGACATAGCTTAGATGTAAAGTGTTATTCGAGTGTTTTTGGAGATCGGTAAAGTCGGAGTTCATGCCAGCATGACAGATGGAGGTCGTTAGGGTGAGCTCAAACGTTGTAAGCTGTGACCCGATGCAACTTGGTACTACCGAGGGACTGCGGGGAAGTGATTCGACGTGGGTATAGAAGCGCCGGGAGCTAGAAGCATGGAATCGCTGGCGTTTGGAGTCGAGAAAAATGCACGGTTTGGGTCGTTAAGAAGTATATCTGTCTCGGTCTATCGGTCTATCTCTTTTCAAGCTCGTTCTCTTTCGTATTGGGCGACAGCTAACGTTAGGTGCTGTGTCGTCACTGGGGCACAGCTCCGCTCTGATCTGCGTGGCGGTGCAGCGTGAAAGTGTGGTACAGTATAATTATAATAGGGTCGGTGAAGCGGTGAAGCAAGGAAACACAGACTGAACACGTCTTGAGAAACAGGAATTCGGTAGAAGATCTTTGATTGAAATGCTGACGAAGAAAAGATCAGCTTGCGTGTCCAACTCTGGTGAAAGTTGAGTGATGCCTGCTGCTGCCCCGCCACTCAGGAACCCAGCCACATATGGCGCCACAAGCGATGACGTGGGCGTGCTATCCTGCATAGAGTCTGGTAACGGCCGCGATCTGAAGGTGGAGTTGAAGTATCCGACACTTTCGAAGCTAGGATATGTGGAACTTGAGTGTTCGATACATACAATATTAAAGGTTCATTAAATTATTTGCTGGAATATTATAACTTTACTCTCTAAGTCGTATATAAGAGTTTTATAAGCTTAGGTTCGCACGTGAACATTCGTGAGGTTGAGTAACCAAGTATCATACTGGTGTGTCAGTTCTCGAGCAAAACCTGGAGTGAGTTGCATTATTTTTATGGATATTTATAAAATATCTTGCATATTTCAACGGCCCTGATTTTATGGTTTTGGCTAGGAACAAGTCGTTTAATGATAAAGAGTGACGGCAATAGGATCGTGTACTAGATCACAATAACTCTCACAGCACAACTACAGAGTTGAGATAGGGACCAAACTGATCACAACAAGGCATTGTAAAAGACCTTGTTTCCGCTGCAGAGGACATTCTCGATATCTACTATGCAAGAGACACCCAGTTCGCAAACATGCTTCCCGGTGCAAAAAGCAGCCCTTCTCCCTGTCACGTCCATTTGCAATCTCTTCATGACAAAAGGTCCACAGCTCACACGCTGAATGATATCTTGATTATGGGTGCCATACTCCCTTTAACGTGCTGACTCGACATCTCCCTCCAGCATCATCGCCATGCAGTCCCAGAAATGCCACAACGCCGACTCCTAGCCACATCTCATACAAGAAGAAGAAAACAGAGACTATATCCACCGACTCCCAGGCGCTATTTGACTATACATGACCCTCATCGACTAATCCCAAGCGTCCTCAGTCGGTCGCACGACGGCGTCGTGTACGTCTCCGCCAGGGCCATCTTGTCAGGGTCCTGGTAGAACCATCCTTGGGCGGCGTCCCTCAACCGCTGCCGGTATATGTGTTCATTCTCACACTCGTTCTGCAGATGTCTTACGAGGTTGACCTCGGCTGCCCGGTCGAGCTTATTGAGTTTCCCATCAGAGTATTGGGCAATCTCGTCGGGATTCACAAAATATTCCACCTTCAGGTTCGGGGTCTTTCGCTGCTGGGTGTAGGGATGCATGGGGTTGTCGTAGACCATGCGGGGCGTTGATGCTGATGTGGAGGATTCACCGGAGAAGAGCGAGGTGATGATGGGGAGGACGAAGAAGAGGATTATCGGTAGCAGGCCTAGGAAGGTCTGAAAACCGTTGCCTTCGTTCTGTCGGCCTCGGTCTGCCTCGCGCGGTCGCGTGCGTGGCCTGGCTCCGCCAAACTGGTGAACTCGAATTCCGGGACCTCCGCCAAAGTTGAATACAAACTGCGGACCTGTATCGAAAGCTGCGATATTAGCGCTAGTTTCACGTCTGGAGTAAGTCTACTTACCACCGAATGGGCCGCCACCGCCGAAACCACCACCACCACCACCACCAAAGAAGCGAGCAAACATCTCCTCGGGTGTCAAGTCGTCGTCAAACATCGGACCACCTCTGTTCATGCCGCCTCCGGCTCGTTGCGAGAAGAAGGGGTTATTGGCCTGGGCGCTGGCAAAGCGACTATCAGGATCCGTGCCTAGTCGGTCAAACTTTTCCCGCTTCTCCTTGTCGCCCAGAATTCCAAATGCCCTGCTGACCATCTTGAATGCCTCATCCGCGTTAGGGTGTCCATTCTTGTCAGGATGGGTCAGAAGCGACTGCTTCCGGTATGCCTTTTTGATCTCTCCGTCGGTACATGATGTCTTTACGCTCTCGAGGGCCAGAATGTCATAGAAATCGGTGGCATTGCATTTTCTGATGCGGATGACTGCCGCCTCCTGGTCGGCCGTGTAGGTTCGTCCCTGGTTCCCCTGGTTGTGGTCGCGAGAGCGGGCCGAACCGCCCTTATCGGCTCCTGAAGCCGTTGCGCTGGGCATCGAAGTTTTGGTCGTCGAGTGATGTAGGATAGGTTGTTGGACTTGCTTCGTCAATCGGACGTTGAGAGTCGGGGATAAAAGGTTGATTCGTGGCTATGTTCTTTGTTGCGCCAAGCGTAAGAGGTGGCTTTTTCGAGGACAAAGGCTCGGAAGTTGGGGCTTCGTCGAGACTTGGGAGTGCAGTGAAAGACCCGACTTGTTTATGATGTATCAGAGTCGCATGAGCCAGATGAACAACGAGGAGATCGAGTTGTAACGGCTGATGGAAATGGGATGCCAGAAATTTGGTGTTTTCCAGTCGGACAATCCCCGGTCTCGAGGCGCCCGCTCTCACAATGTTGCCATCTCGACTCGTAGGACTCCACGTGATACCCCACTTCATCCTGCAACTAGACTACCCTGAACCACTTACACGAGCGTCCGGGAAACCATCCGTACCTATATTGATACAACTTAAGCGTCGGGTCCCTTTCATAGTGGACATCTTAGAAGCACGTTGAAAGGAGTGTCTGCTCTAAATATACGTATATGGTACATGGTGTTTTACCGTCAGGATTCAAAAGGCTCTTACTTTTGTGTTAAGGTAGGAACTTCCGCCAAAAATCCAACATTTTGAGTGTACCAAGTTTGCTTGACTGCATTCTACTATTTCCCCAAACATGTATGTAGGCGCAACACAATCGCAAATGATTGCAGGTGATTTTGGCATTAAAACTTTAGAAGCCTCTCCTGATTGATGACAGCTCGTATTATTCCTTGCCTACCCGGGTTACAAGTGTCTCCTACGGGTCCATTGTCCATAGATAGGAGGCCATGGATTTCATCGGAAGGCATTCAAAAAAAAGAAAGAAAAAACCATTGACAAACAAATAGTTTAAATACTCAGTTTGAAAGAACCGACAAAGTGAGATACAGCAAAGTACTATAAGACACGAATACACTAAACTCTACATATACCGCTTGCAATACCAGCCTAAGCAGCGATAAACTTCTTAATCTTGGGCAGATAGTTGATGTAAGCCTTGCCGTTGGGTGCCTCCATGCTGAACATGTAGTCATTCCACCAGGGTCCAGCAGCCCACCACAGCCAGCCGGTCCAGACGTCCGAGTTGTCCAGGAGATGCTGCAGCTCACCCTCGATAGCTTTGTAGCACTGCTCGTTTGTGCCACCAGCCGTCTCGCCGATGATGCCCTTCTTTCCATTGTCCTTGAGCCATTTTGTAGCCTCCTTGAGACGCTCGGCGCCGATAGTGCTGCTCACACAGACCTCCGAGGTACCGGATTTGTCCGAGTCGAGGTACTGGTGCATCTCGTAGATGAGCTTGTCCTGCGGGTCGGTCAGGTCCTTGAGGGCTTCGCCGTTACCGCTAGAAACCCAGCTCCAAGCGCCGGACCACGCGTTGCCCTCGACAAAGATGTACTGCGAGGTTGCGCCGGCGCCGCGGATGGCATCAATGGCGGCCTGGTTGAGGTCGGCCACGAGAGAGTTCTCCATGTCGTGGTACTCATTGTTGGTGTCGAAGATGACGAGCTTGTTGTTGGCGAACCGCTTGGCTACCTTGGCCCACCAGGTGCCAAAGTCGGCAGCACTTGTGATGATATTTCCGGCGAAGCGACCGTAGTTGTGAGGATTCAGAACGGCATATGCTCCCCTAACGATGTCAACAGCGTTCTGCTGCAAGAAACTTGATACTCACTGGCCAGTGATGTGCTTGACAACAGTCTCGAGACCCTTAAAGTAGTCCTCGTTAATGGCACCCGTGATGCTATCCGGAGTGAGTCGCTCCATGCGGAAGCCCACACGGAAGGTATTCATGCCGGTGCTAATGAGTGTCTGACATAATTAGCAGGCGAAAGGTTAGAATCAGGAGAACTAACGTCAATAGCATCCGCCTTAGGCCAAGTATAGTCCTTACCGAGCGTTCCAGGAAGGGTTTTCTCCCCAAACTCACCACCGGCCTCGCTGGAGCCGGTGAAGAGGAACTTGCCCGAAGCGCGCTTTGAGCATGGTGGAGCGGCGAGTGCAAGTGAAGCGCCAGCGCTTGCAAGAAGGATATCAATGAACCGCATACTGTCCGTGTTCTTTCAAAAGGAGTGTAAGTATAGTACTGGATGATCGATCTACGAACCACACAGAGCCAGAAAGGATTGGGGACTGTGGGTGAATATATATACTCCCTATAAACCAAGCCATATCGTGTGCGACTGGCACCATGACGCATGATGGCAGCAGATTAATGAAGTGGGATATGTCCAGGGATGGTCAATCCACAGCCATGATGGCTCCTTTGTGCGCCCACACACTCGTGAACTGAGTCGATGTGTATCAGATTCCATATGTGATCCCGGACAGTGAAGGAAACCCGTCCACTTTGGGAACAAGGTAGCAAGGCTAGAGGAGCCGGCCCCATACTTGTAAGTCTGAAACAGGAGCTGGAAACCCCTTGTATTTAGACAAAACCTCCGATCCTGCTAGAAAACCGGGAGACCTGACTGAGGGAAAAGTCATCGTAGCTATGTATGATATAGTAAGTAAGTTTCTCAAGGCTATCTTGACGCCACATAGATGTCAATAATTGTTGGAAACCACTTGGTGTCTCTAAGACTGAGATCCCCTGATGAACAAGGAGTCAAGGTCCATGGAAAGTGAGGGATCGGTTGACACGGCAAGTCGCATGACAACAAATTTCTATAGTCTTTCATCGAAACAACCGTTTTCGTCCCGTTGGTGGGCATCTTTTCTCCGTTAAATCAAGGTCATCGTCTTAAGAATCACGTTAACGACCCATGCCGAGATCCGGCTCTCAAGCAGGAGGTCACGTGCCGTCGGATCAACCTCCCGGAAAAACACCCCTGCACTCAGCACCGTCGCATTTCGAGGCTTGGTGAGGCCGACCTGAATTTTGGAGACGACATGAGCCAGCGATAATGCAAGCGACACGAGTTCTCTTCAAGCGCTCCGTGTGGAAAGGTAAGTCAATTATGACCTGGCAAGTAATTTCATGACTGACGATTTGTGACAGGCCCACACCTTGTGCCGTAAGCTCCTCCTCGACCGAAGCGATCACCTTGATCTGTCTAACCCGCGATAGCCTCCCCATTGTCTGGGCCAAATCCCCCGGCGAAAAGGTCCCTCCCGTCCGAACGCAGGCCCGATCTGCTACGATCCTGCCCAACTTTGTCGGCATCAAGTTCGAGGTTCACAACGGCAAGGACTACCATGAGGTGACCATCACCGAAGACATGGTTGGACACAAGCTCGGCGAGTTCTCACCGTAAGTTGTGCATCGCTGAGATGGCTAGATGCATGCTGATGGGCTTCTTCAGGACGCGGAAGCCAAATATTTGGGACAAGAGGTAGACTGTTTGAGTAGGAGCTGGAAGTCTGGGTATACCCATGTATAAAAACTACATGTAACATCACTAGAGCACGATGATTTCAACAAAGGAGATCCATTCGCATATGCAAGCAATCTATTGCGACCTTGAGTTTCTTGCCCTGATATCATCAACGAACCCAAACCCTTTGTGAACGCCGAACCGTAACGCCTTGCACAGATGCACTCCCATGTAGCCCAACCCACGCATCAGCGGTAGAACTCGCTGCGCTTGACATTAACACCGTACTCTCCAACCGCCATACCCAGATCCTCCATGGTAAGAACAGTCCTGTTCTGGCTGCCGCCCTGACCGCCGCCGCCGTAGCCCGGTCGCTGGATGCCCAGCGGCGCGCCCTTGGTCTGGTCCTTGGCACCGGGCTGGCCCGTCGGCTGTCCGGGGATGGGGAAGCCGGCCGCGGCGCCGAGAGAGCCCATGGGATTATTCGTGTTGGACGATGCGCGGATCCGGCTGTACTGATATGCGTCGGCGGCGATGTCGGCGATGAACTTTTGGGTGGCCAGGGCAAGGAGTCGCGCGAGGCGGGGGTCGCTCTGTGGTGGTGGAGGGAGGCCGGCCTTGGTCATGTAGTAGTTGGTGACCGCATCGGGAATCTGAGAGTGTTAGATGCAGCCAGATGTAGAGCAAGGAGAACATACAATGGGAGCATAGTCGTCCATCTTATTCAGGAACTCTCGCAGCGAAATGTCCTTGCGCGACGGCAATCGCGACTCTGGAATCGCTGGTGGAGGCGGCACCACCTCATCAATAGGTCCATTTGGCGCAGTTGGGGTCTGCTCGGTCTTTTCGGGCGCATCGCTAGCCATCTTGAATGATCTGATGATGCGTTGTGTTATCGATGTCAAAGTTGAAGGTTTGCGAGTAGGGAGTCGCGTCAGAGGGGGATTGAAGGTCACGTGACTCGATGTCATGGCGTTGCCTGAAGCTTATCCCATGATCTTTCAAGCAATTGAAGTAAAGAACAATGCAATCAATACATGAAGAAATACGGTGACTTTTTATCTTGTGCGCAATAATTGACACCAGTCGAGTTCAATTCCTCCTTTCAACAAGACTCCGTATCTTTTCCTCCAAATGCCGGCACTCAGGATCTAAGAAGCAGCATGGCAAACCATGAACAGACAACACTCTATTTTCACTACTGTGTCATGAAATCGAGGGTCCTTTCCCCAAAACTTCCAAGCCAAACGGCGACGCCATTGTAATTACTGCCTTGTTGACCTTCCAAACCAACGCCGTTCATGCATCTCCAGGAGCCGAAATTTTCGTGACCAAACTCGTGGCCGTCTCTCGCCTTGTGGCTTCTTGATCGTAACAATATCAGCACGCCCAAGATGTGCTTAGAGCTATGCTCTACTAGTACAGATTGCGTGGCACCTCGACTGACGCTTAGACAGGAAGCTTGAACTTCTTGCCCTTGAGGACCTTGGTATAGTAGACGTAGAAGAAGTCGCTGTACAGGATCGTCTGGACGATGCCGGCAACAATGGCAATGTAGTCGACCTTGTGGTTGGGCTCGCTGAAGTATCGGTAGATCCAGTTGGGAATGTACAGGGCGCGGTAGCTGCCGAGGGCAAAGAGGTAGTGGGTAGTGATGGTCTCAGCCTCGCCCGTCCGCTGCAGCATGAAGAGCTGAGGGAGAATAGCCACCGACTCGAGCCAGATGGAGAAGGCCCAGAGAATCTCTGACATGGTGTAGTGGTAGGGGAAGACAACAGCGAGGACGAAGGCACCGGCGAGGAGGTACTGGACGCGGAAGGTATCGACGTTGGGATCGTTGGTGGGCTTGTAGGCGTTGGACATGAGATAGATGATGTATCCTTGGGATCCGAGGAAAAGGATCTTGAAGACGAAGTTGTACACGCTATCGGTCGAGAAGATGTCTAGCAAAGGTTAGAATTGCGGCGTGAGTGATTGCACTGAGGATCGTACCGAGATAGCGAGTAACGTAAACAAACATGTATAGGGCCTGCGACTTGAACGAGATGCCAGAGCAGCTCTGTTTGGAATCAGTATTAGGCGTCGGTTGACGTGGAAAAGGGAGAACTGACGTTGAGCTGCACCATCTTGTGCAGCAGAACGAAGATGCTGGCGAGATGCGAGAAATCCGCTACGTTGCAGGTCAGCAAGCCGAGTCTTTTTGTATCGAATCCTCATCATAACGTACCCGCGATACGAAAGACGTTCAACATGGTTGCGGTGTTATGCAAGTCAGGAAGCTAGAGATCGAAAGAGAGGAGGCAAAAGAGCCGCAGAGAGCGTCGATTGGTGTTGCACCGATTGCAATTGAATTTGCTCGTGACGGCGGATTCCAGATTCCAGTCGAGAGTTATACGCCTTGGCCTGTTGACAGGGGGAGCTCATGAATCTTGAAAAAGGACACGACGCGCTTGTAAGCTCATTGGGCCGTGCAGCTACGTAATTAGCTAGCATGTGTCAGCTGCTCAGCCACAGGCTCAGCCACAGACAGGTGATTTTGCGGCTGATGCTTATCCCTTCTCATGTTCAAGTTTGGCAAAGATAATGTACTTAACAACTGTGTCGTCCACGATGAATCACTGAATCCGAGACAATATCGAAACCGGTAGCCCTGCTTCCCTTTAAGCAGACATAACTATTTTCATCCTAAGGGATTCCAAAAGTTTAGGAAGATAGTTTGAAGATCATCTTTGAAAATCATATTCGAAAATCATCTAAAACTGTACAAGTCTTAGTTTTCGATGGATTTCGGGTACCTTATTATTCGATGTGCGACGTCGTGTTGTTGCCTTGGTGATGATGAAGCAGGCTGAATAGAGCCCACCAAAGGACAATAGCGACAGTCCTCTCTGACAATTGTAGATGTCGTATCGTCTTCGGACTTATCGGACAATGAGAATTGTCTTTGTCAGCTCGCCATGTCCGCATCTAGAGCTTCTCATTTGGAGGTTGTGCAGTCTTTGCTAAGACAAGCTTGTGGCGTCCAGGCAGTGGCAGTGACGTATTACAAAGCACCACCGAACTTGCCCGAACATCATGGACCTCACCTACTCACTGTACCTTAGTATCATGTCTTTTTTTCTCAGCATAAGACAAACTATTGATACCCTTATAATTACTCCTATTACTTGATCAATAGATTCTCTCACAGATTTTGGATAATCCTTCTCTTTCCAGCATCACTTACCGCATCTTGTCATCGCAATTGCAATCAATAGTATCGCCACACATTCTGCGACGACATCATCACCATGGCTGACACTATTGTCGCCGACTCTCCCATTTCCGACGATGCTTCAACCTCTGAGCCTGGATCGGTCACTATTTCTGTAACTTACCGCAAAGTCAAATACGATCTCGTCTTCCCTAGAGATGCAACGATCATCGACCTTTTCAGCGAGATCGAATCAAGCCTCGATATACCCGTCGCAAACCAAAAACTCTTTGGCCCCAAGATCCCTCTCATCAAAGCCCCTCCCTCAAATCCTGATCTGCTCCTTGTCAGTCTTGAGGACCGGCCTCTGACACTTATGGGGTCACCTGCTGCAAAGGCTCAGGAAGTGCAGGATATGGCTGAGCGTGTCGCAAAGCGCAACGAAGCGCGCATGGCTGCGCGTAGCCATCTGAGACACGCGCCTCTACGCAAAAGTCCTGAGAGCTCGCAGTACACATTCCTTCAGGTCCGCCCGCTACAAGGTCTACCACATCCCGAACGCAGCCAGAACCTCCTTATGCGCCTCAAGGGGGATCCAGGCATCCGGGCTGCGATGAAGAAACATAAGTTCACCGTCTCACTCTTAACAGAGATGGAGCCACTGTCACATACGCAGACGACACACGAGGGCACAAGCCGCATTCTTGGCTTGAACCGCAACAAGGGCGAGGTGATTGAGCTACGTCTACGGACAGATGCTCACGACGGATACCGTGATTATAAGACCATCCGCAAGACACTATGCCACGAGCTCGCACACAACGTTCATTCGGCGCATGACCGCGACTTCTGGGACCTGTGCCATCAAATTGAACGGGAAGTACAGGCAGCTGACTGGAAATCGGGCGGCCACACAGTTGGAGAGACGTCGAGATATACCATCTCCGGGGAGGATGAGGATGAGGAACACGCAGAGGACCACGGGGGCTGGACAGGCGGAGAATTTGTTCTCGGAGGGGTTAGAAACAACGCAGACGCGGGTATGAGTCGTAGGGAGATTCTTGCACGGGCGGCAGTTGAGAGACAGCGCAAAGAGGTTGAGGCGGAGAGAAAGGCCATGGAGGCGGCGGACAAGAGTCGGCGGCATACATCACCTCGTGATGATTCCAAGTGAATAGCTTGTTTGGTTGTGTATTTGGCGTTTGGGAATGGGTACTAGGAACATGATACCAGCATGGAGTACCCGCAGCGGCATAGAACAGCATAGAACGGCATAGAACAGCATGGAGCAGCATCGAATAGCTCAGATAGGCGTTAAATTGCATTACAGTCTGTTATACAAGACTACAACTGAAACGACTTGTCTCAATACGGCAACGGATCCAGATTGAGTCCCTCCACACTGAACTTGAAAGAATCGTTCCTCGAATAGCTTCCCGCAGCATCCAAGTCCAAGCGACCCCTGATGCAGTCGCGAAAGTCAACATCAGCGTAGACCAAACCATCAGGATCTTCCCACTGCGGACCAGCGAGTACATCACCAAAAGGAGACACGATGGAGGAGCCACCACGTGAGAGAAACTCGGTCTTGCTCGTGGTGGTCTGTGTGCGGTCCGACGTCGACGCAGGAGGCTCCTCTCCATTCTCATCACAGCAAAGCACAATCTCATTACCGTCATTGTCAAAGACGGACTTGCGACGTCGTCGGGAACGCTGAGGCGATTTTGGCAGAGCAATCTCGAAACCCTCACCCGTAAGCGTAGAATTCCTCCTCACCCTCGGCGCACCGTTCTGCTGGCCCGTCGTCGCGCCGTCGGCCTTGGGGACGCACATGTTGCTGCTGACAACGAAGCAGCGGCCTTCGACGCCGACGCTGCGCATCAGGCTCAGCCAGGCCTCGCGGTTGTCGGCGGTGGGCGCCAGATACAGGTTGATGTTCTGGGCGTACAGGCTCTGGCGCAACAGCGGCATGTAGTTCTCCCAGCAGATGGCGGCGGCGAGGTTGATGCGGACGCCGCGGATGACGGTGGTGACGGCGCGGAGAGTGCTTGGAGAGCCCTGCGCCCAGATGAGGCGCTCAGAGCCAGTCTGAGATGTGTCGGTGGGTGTTTTTATATGAGGATTATTAGGGGTGACTTACAGGGAGGACTTTGCGACGCTTTCCTAGCATGCCTTCCTTAGGACAGACGTAGACGACGGAGCAGTATAGGCTTCCGCCGGCCTTTTCGATACACCCGACGACGATGAAGACGCCCGTGTCTTGCGCTATCCGCTCGAGCTCTTCCCTTGAGCCATCGCCGCGCACTTGATCCTCCTCACCCCCGAGTTGTCTCTTGACCCATTGAGAGCCCGCGCCGCCGCCAGCAGGTCCCACGGTGTCACCGAGGTCAATAGCCTGGTCAAAATAGTTGGCAAACTCGTCGCGACCGTCTTGGGTGCGGTCGCCAATGGCGCAGCCAAATGAGCTTCCCCGGGGGTACCCGCCGATGAAGGCCTCTGGGAGGAGGAGGATGTCGATGTTGGAGCCGGCGGCGCGCTGCGCGATGGAGTCGATAAGGGCGATGGTAGCGGGGGTGGAGGATTGGGTGCCGGGGGAGGCTGTGCCGAGGCGGATGGTGGCAGCCATGATGTGAAAAATGAGGGTATTCAGACTTGGCTGACTATCACAGATGTTTAGATGGAGAAGATGGGGATCATGCGAGACAAGATATTCTACGGTTGCCAGTTACATGCGAATGCTTCCGACTCAGCAACGAGCGGGGCATAAATGGTTGCCCATCTTGATCAGCGGATGCTTCGGCGCCAATGCTCGTCTGGAGTTTGTTGGAGAATGTCACAGGGTCCAAGTGGAAAGCTACCCCGCATGGAATTCGGCTCCGAGATGGAGATGTCTGAGGTGAGATGTTAGAGAGCTTGCGTGTGGACGGTCTACAGTTATTTCTTTACTACAGCATCAGTGGATGAAAAAGAAAAACGAGCGTTGATATATATGTATATACCGGTTCAAGGTCCGAGTTTCAACACAAGTGAGTCCGAAGTGAGTAGGCTCATACAAAAGAGGGGATGAGGAACAACATCGGATGTTGGTAGAGTCAAATACTGGAGGATATATATACCCAAAATTGGGACCTTCGATCACAATCCCCTCACTACACCAGGCGTTCAACGCCTGGGCATCTTCCGTAGTATAGTGGTCAGTATGCAAGCTTGTCACGCTTGAGACCCGGGTTCAATTCCCGGCGGGAGAGATCCAGCCACCTGTGCTACACAGGCGATTCTTTTTTTTTTGTTTTTCCACATCGTTCCTCCTTTTTGCTTGCGAATAGCATGCCAAACTTGTCGTAGTACTTCAGCGCGTGTCTCCCTACAGCGTCACCGCTTTAGTTAGGTACACTTGCTGTACAGTGCAACAAGCAGACAAAGTCTGTAGTTGGATACAATGATTCCATGTTATCAACCCTTTTACGTAACTCAAAGTAATAACAACAAAGCTGAGCTCTGGACGCGCTATTGTGACTGTCAAGGGCTGCCAGTTGCGCTTTCCTGCCACGCAGTGCCCTTGTTTGTCGAGATAAGTCACGTCTCGCTGAAAACAAACAACTAACTTCCTGCCCACTCATCCTAAATCTTAGGCTTACCTTTACAACATTCACCTCATATTCAGAACATAAAGATCGCTCTAGCAGACACCGATGCCTCCTGTTTCTCCAACATCAGTCCATGCTTTGGGCTAGGGCGGCTTGATCTTCGACCATGAACCAAAGCTGGGCTATCCGCAATTATTCTCCTTGCGTATTTGCCGTAAGGACATGTCGTCGACCACGGAGTGCAGACCCAAGTATTGAATAGCGTCCCCATGAGAGCGAATTTCATGCGCAAAGAGCTCCCTGTTCACTGTGAACTCATGGCGAGCATATTCATAGGCCACCTTCTTCCAAGCGTTAAGGACCGAATGCTCCAGCTTTAACTCCCATGTCCCGCGCCAGGATATTGAAGCATCTTGTCGGCACCAGGTAAATGCACAAACCTCCCCTTTTGCTCCATTCCATAGAGTCATAGTCTCAAGCTTCGGCATTTCAAGTGCAAATTGGGCGGCGACTGCCAGCAGCTTGCTAATGCTGATCTGGAGCGGATTGGTCTTGGATATCTTCCGGGAGGTCAATGTGAGGGAACGCAGCTGATGCCATCGCCAATGAGGTTGGCAAGCGTCGAAGAAGTCGTAGGCATCGGCTACAAAAGCAACCGATAGGTGTTCAAGTTGCCGGCTTGTTGTCGCAAATGCAGCGCCTACCGCAGGAGTCGTCATCCGGACTCGGTCTGGGTTCAGGAACAAATTTCGCCCTCGCAAAAGCTGGAATAACTCAAGGTAATTTTCATTAAAATCCTCGAATATTGTAACCGTCTTGACGCTCGCCGGAAGTCGCTGGCTGATCATTTGTTCGTAGCCTATAGTTCAGATGGTTAGTCTTGCGAATTGATGAATCTAGATGCGGCTTCTTACCTGAATCCCATGCGTATTCAGAGACCTTTTCGGATATCTGCCATGGCTCATATGCGATCTCTTGAAGCCGGGGAAGTTTTGACCAAAGGTATGACAAGCTCAAAGGATCCAGTTGACGTCGACACTGTCTGCGGAGCAGGAATTTTGTTACGACTTGTACCGAAGGGAGCGCTTCCCGGAACTTGAGAGTAGACAGTTCAAACGGCCGTCTTAGGGCATAATCGCCGGGTGCTTCAATAATTCGGCCGTGCGACCATCCGTGGCTTGGATCATGAATCGCAGTCGCAGTCGCGCCATCTTGCGGCTGGCACTCAGATTCGAGCAACTCGAGCTCATCTTCATCCGGAGCTCCAAAGTAACACCTTTTGAACCAATGTTCCGCGTCACTTGGTGAGTATGCATTAAGTTCAAGTGTCAAGCCCGCTCCATGCTGCTTCCAGTCAGCCAAGATAAAGAATAATCTTGTGATTGCTGCGGCGATGATTCTATCGTTGGCCAAGAACCACCCAACCGACTCCATTCTTCGGCAACATCGACAGGTATATCTTTTGAGCTCGATATTGAGCCAAATGTGCTTGACGAGCCCTCTCTGTTGCTCGGCGAGTTGCTCAAGCGAGTCGAGGCATGATGGATGGAGCTTGAGGCGGCTAAAGTTCTTCTTCTCGATGACATTTCGCCATTCTCTTGAGACTGTGGCACAGTGCGCTATGTTCTTGTGATGTGTTAGTCGCTTCAAGATGATAGCGCGTATCTCGGCAGGTAATGAGGACCAGTCGGGCATGATGTCGGTGTTTTTGGCTCCAAGCTGATGATGGCTGTTGCTAAGATCTTGGTATGCGTAACAAGACAAAGAGTAAATGAGCCAAAGGGGGACAACAGGAGATTTATGTTTTAATAGCTGGATGACTCACTGAGGACATTCTGTCAAGGTTTACACACTCGTAGATATGCAATGTCATTCGAGAGACTGTTTTGCATATCGACGCTGCGACAATCAAAGTTAATGTGGTTGTGATAGTTGCTGTTGGATTCGCCATATGGCTTCGATGGCATTGAAGAAACTCGAACAAATACTTACAATGGCCAGTGACATCTCCATGCCACGAGGCATCGCGATGGGAGGTTCTCACCAGGGGTGCGTATGCCCTGCCTGCAGTCACCCTATCGCCCCGGTAGAAGATTGGTGCTACTGACAAGCTCCTGCACCCTGTTACTTGCTGCATGGATATTAGACAGAAGTAGTCCTCAGCTCCGTGCTCGATATACCTAGAGACCTTTAGCAGTAGGTTTGATACACACTCAGTGTTGGACATCAATTGCTTTCTTGTATGTCCCCCTCGGATCACTTTGGGCTTTTAAAACCTCGAAGTGGCGTCTAGTCAATGAATTTGCTAGCTTGGTACTGAAAATAATGATACCGTTGTTATTGACAAGTATAAAACCCCGTCTGGACTGTCAAAGAGCTCGTTCAAGGTAGTCTGAGATATTCCTTCAATGCCAAGAGCCACTCGACGATATCAGCATATTAGAGATTAAATATTAACATATTCAATTATTTAGATCCTTTAACCCACATATGAATTTCCGATTTCATTTTCTCCTGCATGAGCATTACGTGTTATACTCGTGACGAGGAATGCCTACCTTAGATTTATAGCCATGAGTTAAGCAAGTGTTCACAATAAACAGTTTACTCGCTACTTTATCATCAAAAGATGCAAGTAAACACCTTAAACTCTCTACCCTTTACTAACACACCCGGTTCCGCTAAAACCTAAGGCACCTTTTTCTCTCCCTCCTCACCTCCTCACACTTCACCTCCTTCCTCCTTTACTCAAACATTGAAGCCTTCCTCTCCCCCCTCACTACACAACTGCGAAGGCCCAAACATTTGCCCTTCGGTTCAACATCTACTCTTATCCGAGATCCCCCCCTTCACATGTACTTGTTTCGTCGTCCTACAAGCACGCCCTCTGCAGAACGCACTGCACTCAACAGCGGCGTCTCCCCTGAGGTCAACAACGTGGAGATCATGGCCCATCCTGACAGGCAAGGGTCTTCGCTGCCATTCGCTGGCCGTGATTTGGCTCCTTCTACCTTCGAGGTCAGTTCTTCTCTTTCTGTTGACCGAAACACTGACTCTAACCAAACACATAACAGCCCTTGAATCTCAGGAGGAACACTCCCCCCGGTAACACTCAAAGCGCCCGACAGCGTGCCTCAGATGAGGAAAGCTCTCTAACTCTTCCAATGCTAGCCATCCGCAAGCGAAAGCGCATTCGGTCGCTCGTCTCAGGGCGAGTCAGCCGTCGCCCCTCTACCGTTTCCGGCTCGTCTTCTGCATCGAGTTCTACGTTCAACTCTTCTATCGAATTTGTCCAACGTGGCTCTGAAGATGCCAGCTCCTCGGAGTCCCTCTCAAACCACAACCAGAGCGTCTCGTCTGGTTCACCTTCGGACAACGCCAGGGACAAGCAACCCATGGCCGTGGGTTCTGGAGACCAGCTGGAAGATGACGAAACTGATTCCCCCAACGAACAGCAATTGCGAAGTGAAGGGCAATTTCCGTGTGCGACCTTGGCCGATACTTTGAACAGTATCACTTCTTTGATTCTCAAGGCAACGCAGCAGGGTTCTCTCCAGTTGCAAAAGGACCTCACAAACCTCTCCAAGCAATCCGCCCAGCAAGGAGAGGCAATCCATATTGCCTTGGCGCGAATCGCTTGCTTGAATTGGGATCACGCCGAGCTCGACGCCAAGTTTGCAACGGTCGGCGGAAAGCTGGGCAGACTCGACACCGAACGAACCGACTCGCTTGCTGGAAACGAGATGCTTACCCTCACTGTTGCTTCATCCAAAAACCGAAACGATCTTCTCGAAACTGGCCAAAGGGACCTTTTCGAGGACCTTGGGTGTGTCAGGAACCGCATGTCCGTCCTTGAAAACGACCACAATGCTGTGGCTCAGACAGTCCGAAGCTTCGACACTCGCATGACGAAACTCGAGACCAACCAAGCCGCCCTTTTGGAAACCTTCAGGGGGCTCCAGACCGTCCTGGGCGGCCTTGGCCGGCTCAAATGAGCTTCCAAGGATGAAGAGTCTATCGCACGAACGCAGTCTCGAAAAGCCCCTCAAAGTGAGCGACACCAACACATCCATGTGCAAGATCACGAGAGGGAACCAGTGCCACCTCACAATTCTTCTTCTCGACTCGCATTTTTTTTCTCCAAATTTCTTTTCATTACATCGCATTCGACTGGCTGGTTTTGACATTTACACGATTTTGGTCAAGGGATTACTCGGGAAAAGTCGTCAAGCATACGGTTGACTCGGCGCAACAAAGCGGGCATGGTGACTGGGATCTGATGGCGATACAGGCGTTACGAGGACAAGTTCGAGATGGCAAACCCCGGTGGAAACAGCGAGACAGGTAAATGTAAGGAAAGGCTTAGGAGGGAGAGAGGTTATTTCTAGAAGTTTACCAGGGAAGATCTGCAGTCAAATTTGGCTGATTCTAATGTAGCCACTTGGTGTGGTCAACTACTTAGTCTGATTGTCTTCGCGTTGCATCGGGACAAGTGGTTGCTTCTCAATATCGGCCAATGCTGTTTGGACTGAAATAACAAAACTCCATTACATCTACTTTTGGGTATCCTCTCTCAACATGTCTCTGCATCAACATCTACCTCCTCCTTGTCTGAGGCGCCGGCGCAGGCTCAAAAGCATCATCGTCAGAAATCTCATCGTCGCTAATCTCTACCGCCTTGTCCTGCGTACCGCTCTTCTGCGACTGCGAGAAATTCAGCCTCGTCTGCCGCGTGCTCTTGGCCGCTCCTCGAGTCGTCGCCGCAGTCTTGCCACGACCTCTCGCCGGCGCAGCGCGTCGAGTCTTGGGTGGCGGCGCCGGTTCCTCCTCGGACTCCATGACTACATCCTCTTCCTCTTCTTCGCTGTCCTCGAATGCCTCGCGGCCGCGGCCTCTTGCAGGTGTTTTCTTTGCTGGTGCCGCTTTGGTGGCGCGCGTGGCTCGTTTCACTGGCTTCTTGGCTGGCGGCTCGTCCTCGTCCATCAGGTCTTCATCTTGCTGCGTGGCCTTGCCTCGTCCTCGTGCAGGCTTGCGGGCGGGCGCGGGCGCGGGTGTGTGCGCCGAACTGTCAGCCTGGTCGCCGTCTTCGTAGGTCCATGCATCTGCTTCATTCTCCCAGCTACCGTCGAAATCGCTATCCCAGGTCGCTGGCTTGGGCTTGAGAAGTCGCTTGCGCTCTGCCTGCGCTGTAGGCGCTCCGCTTGCCTGCTGCTGCTCGATTCTGGTGCGGTATATTTCCATGGCGCTGTTCAGATCTTCGTCGTCGGATTCGAGACCTAGCATCGATCGAACTTGGCCCGTGAGATGTTCTGATACAAACAGCTCCATGGCGTGCTTGTCGTCCTTGGTCACAAACTGGGTGACAGCATCGCCAAAGGGCCCTTGAGGGAGTACCTTGAGCGACTGAGCTGAGAGGAAGTCCTGAACTAGACTCTCGACC
This sequence comes from Fusarium cicatricum, assembly GCA_021730345.1. Lineage (NCBI taxonomy): Eukaryota > Fungi > Ascomycota > Sordariomycetes > Hypocreales > Nectriaceae > Fusarium > Fusarium cicatricum. Next base: position 10,935 of record JAJODA010000723.1, on the reverse strand, counting down.
TTGACCATGTCATCGCCATCTCCAAGGGCCTCCAAAGCCTCGGTCGGGTTGACAGCATTTGCCTTGCCTAGAATTTGTCAATGACGCGACTTGGGGGCGGGAAGAGGACCTACGCTGCGAAGTCTTTTTGCGGTAAAAGCATACAACATCATTCGTGTTGGCCACCTTGCCGACGAATCGATTTGAGAATCGCTGCGGGTTTTCAATCTCAAACTGGCCGCCGTCTGTCGCCGTGTACTCCACCTTGAGCCTGATCAACGGGAGCGGCCGTTCTTCCAGGGCCTCTTCATCCGTCTGAATTGCTTCCCAGTCAGAGTTGGCCTCCTCAATCATCTCCTCGACCACTTCCATCAGCCGTCGTGTCACCTCTTGGCGGTTGTCTTTCTTCTTGTCAAGTCCCTTGAAGCGCTTATCTTGCGAGAGGACTAGTTGTCGAGTGACAAATGGCCGAACGGACTTGAGTGGGATTTTGTCGACCTTGAAGTCTTTGCCTGTCACACTGACAATGGCGACCTGCTTCTGAACAGCCTCGCCTGGCACTAATGATGTCGCAACCGACGAACCGGGCTGCATGACGTGGAATCCTGTCTCTGGGTTCTGGGTAGGATCTATCAAGCATTCGTGCTCGTGGCCCCAGACTACCAGGTCCATCCAATCGGGGAGGACACTTTCTGGGAGATAGGACGTGGCTGTGTGAGCGTGGTGGTTCTGATGGACAGACAGGAGGTTGAACCAGTCACCCATCTGGGCGCCAGGTCGAAACCATTTGACTTTGTGATCTCGGAAGGTTCGGAACATTCGCTCGTCTCGGACATTACTCAGGCCAAAGAGGGCCAGCTTAGTGAGGCCCTTTTGTAGGAGGATGGGCTTTACTTGAATGTTATCTGCCTCAGGGACCCGACCGTAGTAATTGAGCAGCCCGCTCGCCTGTAATAGGTCAAGTGAACAGAAGTTTCCTTCGCCTGAGGGGTCGTCGTGGTTTCCATGGATGGAAAAGACGGGAATAGAGATGTTGATATCGGGATCCTCGTAGTTGACGTGTGGAAAAGCGCCCTCGAAAACAGAGGCGGCGTCGGAGAGGAACTCGAGGGGACACGGCTTCATTCCAAGACAGTTCTGTCTGAGGGTTCGCATAACCTGGTAAAGAGCTTTGCGGGAGGGTTTGTTGTCGTGGAAGAGATCGCCGGCGAGGAGGACCATGTCGACCTAGTCAGATTAGACGGGTAGTGGTGAAAGAATTGAAGGGTTGCCGTTACATCTTCAGTGCGGGCGAGGTTCAAAATCTCATCAAAAGTGCGCCAGCTGTCGTCCTTGCGGATCGGGTCTCGTTCTTCGTAACCAACATGATTGTCGGTGGCGACGAGGATGCGAATCGTGTCCGCCTCTGCAGCTGTTAGCAGGAGAAGGTGAAGGGAAGGGGAAGCGGATGCATACCGGTAAAGTCGGGCATTACAAATGATTGTGAGAGGAGGTGGTAATTCGGGAAGAAGAAGGACGAGTGACGTGACAGCTGATAATTGAATGGATGTGCTTTACGCGGGTGGATTCAAGGGAGACGCGAGTTGTTGAGCTGGACTGACGCGACTAGTTGCGAAATCACGTGACTTTAGCTAGTGCCCGTTTGGGGATTGTGACGGCTCATCTTTTGGCGCTTCTAGAAAAAGAAACGGTCGTCTATTGATAGAAGGCGGGATCTTGCAGCGGGAAGGTCGCTGGATCGAGGCAGAGAGACCCGTAATTCAAGAGTCACTTAGAGCAAAGAATTGGAGATGTTTATTTAGAGTACTACAGCCTGGTACCGTAGTATATCTCTGCTTAATTCTGTGTCGTTACTTTGCCTCTGATGTTTATGATGCGAATGCAGGGGTATGTAGGATCTGACCCCTTGCGCCATGGATAAACAGGCCATTGACTGACCCGAGTCTTCTAACCGACTGGTCAGTGTCATGTCTGATCTACAGCGCCATCCAACACGCGACAGATCGATGTGAGATTTATCAACCCCCCTTGTAAACCAACTCGCTAGAAACTCGCACGAGTACGTACCACAGCTGTTGACGAAGCCCAGACTGGCAAAACCTTAGGCACTGGCTGTATCGTAATACCTCATGATCCTTGGCAGATCAAGAATAAGACCACCATCATCGCGGGAAGTGGACCTCGCTTAGGACGCCCCTTGCGGACCATGCGGGCCTCCCTTTCGTGTTCCTGACCATCCCGAGTCCCCCTCGTTTCCCGTCCCAACGGCGCGGCGCATGTTTTTTCTTTTCTTTTTGTTTTTTCATTGATGTTTTCTTTGCTTTGCTTTGGTACCTTGGGAGATGCGGCGGACATATAAAGTTCGGGGGCGCTCTCTCCCGTCCTTGTTTGCATATGTTTTGCATCCAGGCTTTCTCTGACCCTGAGAAACATGCTCAGGCCATTATGATTCTAGCGCCAACGGCGGCTTCTACTTGGAGTCCGTGTTTCTCTCAATCTTTAGCTGCGGCTCCCGGACATGGCTTTTGATTAAACGCGCACACGGATTTAGAAACCATTGGCTCTGCTGGCATCTGCTCAGATTCCTACACTAGCCTGGTTGTGCTTGGTTTGGTCCCCGTTTCTTCACCCCAAAAGGTCCGTTCGCGAGCCGCCATCTTACGATGCTCGATACTCCCGCGATCCACTCACGCTTCGACTTGAGTACCTCTCAACTACAACTACTATTACTTGTCCCCTTTCCAGTCGACAACCTCTACCGCAGTCATCTCGGCCATCTTTGTCTCTCTCCCAACTCTCCTGTCAACTCATCGACTCCTCCTCCAACTTTCTGCACCACAATTACAACTCCCCGTTACCCCGGCCTTGGAGTCGCATATCCCCCGCGCTCGGCTATCATACATCCCCGTCCCTGAGCAAAACTTCTACATACATCGTACCACATGCATCTCGTCGCCAGGATCGACCGGGACTTCCTCCACGGAGGGAGTTTCTGGTCGCACAACAACCCAGTCTTCTCTATGCAGATCCCCTTCCTTTGGCGGAAGCGAAAGCAGCTCTCTCTCGGCGACCTGCCTGTAGAGATCTTCGCCACCATCTGTCGCAACCTGTGCATGCATTGTCAGCGGGCGCATGTTGTCGATCTCCCGCCAGATGAGATTGAGTTTGCCCTTGAAGCACAGCAGGCATTGTCGCGCTTGAGTCGCACGTGTCGGCGCTTCCGCGATACAGCACAGCCTATCCTCTTTCACTGTTACCACTCGGGGAGACAGCCTGATGAATCAAGCAGTCCTGAGTGGTGGGGCGATTCCGATGCCAGGAGACGTGAGATGGAGACCATCGAGTCCTTTCTTCGTACTCTCCTGGAGCGACCGGACCTGGCCAAGCACGTTCGCGCCCTTGCATTCTTTGCGCTGAAAGAGGTTCGCTCTCGCCATGTACCTCCCGAGACTCAGGCTCTCTTCCGACAAGCCGGTGAGCGCGCTGGCTTTCGTGCTCTTCCCTCATATGACCATGTTGAGCCCAAGTGGATGCAAGAGGCCGCTATCATGGCCGCCCCCTTTCTCGAGCAATTGCTCATCTACCGATCATCACAAGAAGGCCTGCAATATCTAAGAGACTCACCCTTCTATCTACCAAACCTCAAGTACTTGGTATTGCCTGGCCAGGGCAAGTATCCCGACGAATGCTGCCACATCCAGCAGATGCAGGACGTCTTGGCCAAGGCTCAGAATCTTGAAGTTCTGGCAGCCATCGATGCTGACTGTGGAAATGATATCCCCCTCCGTGAGCGCTTCCGCACGGAACCGTGGGCCACGGCTCTCTCCAGCCTTCGCCGACTGTCATTACACGGGCTTGATCCTGATAACTTGGGCAAGATCCTTCGCCGTAGTCCGGTCCTCGAAGATCTCGACTACTTCTGCGACATGGACAAGTACACCGTGCTCCAGCACCACCACCTCAGCCCTGTCCGCAAGTCATTACGACGGCTATGTTACACCACCACAACATGGGAGCACACCTTTGACGGCGTGGAGGATGTGATAGAGCAGGTATCCATGTTCCTGCGCTGGGACACCTCCCTCCGCGCCGACTGCAGCTTTATCGACTTTCCGCGCCTCGAGATCCTTGAGGTCGAGCAGATGCTTCTTTATGGACCTGTGTTCGACGAGGAGGAGAGGGCAGAACGGTTCGAGTCAATGAAGGAGATTGGGCCCGAGATCTTCATGGCAAGTTTGCCCGCGTCATTACGCATCCTGCACATCGGTATGGTGCTAGCCTGGCCAGAGCTCCACCGCGACCTGATGGGCATGACGGAGAAGCTACATCGCTTCCAGAACCTGAGCATCGTCGCCGTGGATCCCTACGAGGAGCCTCCAGAGGAGCAGGTCCGGGAGCTCGAGGATGCGTTTGCGGCAAAAGGCGTCGTGTTTCGTCTTGGGCAGACGACGCAGGTCCCGTTTGGGAGGGGGATGCTGGGTGTGCGGCCAGGTCACCCTGAGCCGCTTGAAGGGAGAGACCTGAAGTTTCCCCTAGATCACAGGAATGCAGGATACTTGGACTTTTTGGATTTTTAGTCATTTTTTAGCTGTTTCATGGTTTAACGGTACATGTAGCGAGCGTCATTTTCGACAGGCGCCTTTTTAGAGCCCTGTCACTCATGTGGTTTAGCGATACTCACAGCAAAAGCTGAGGATTTTAGTATATCAAGCCTGCCTTTTCACCACATCTACACTTGTATTTCTCCATCGAGGAGATGATGCGTGGACGCAGCTCTTTCTTGGTGACAGAGCCGTGTTAGTGCTATACTCGTCTCTTGTGGTTTTTCCCATGAATACGCGGATTTATACCAACGCGGGCTAATATGCTGATGCTTGCAGCTTCTACTTGCCAAACGTGGATACAAGTACATAGGATTTGTATTGGATAGTAGAGTGCCCTTACTTTACTACAACGAAGTAGTGATCAAGCTCGTTGTCGATCTGCAGGCTTGAGATTCCCCGAAACTCCGAAAGAGGACAATTAGGACGGAGAATCATGCAGCATGGACAATGTCAATTGAGGGGCAGAAACCGGTTCTTCGGTTCGGGTTTCCCCCCAATCGATAGACATGCGATAGTCTGCTCATGACATCCACTCAACTACCAGCCAATACAACCATAACAGGGTCGATCCCATGGGGTCTTTGTTCAATTCCGCACAGATTTTCCAGTCATTGGAGGGCGATTCTGGGGTAAATCGGGTCCCTAATCCAGTTATGGACATGATCGCCCTCGCTAACCGACCTCAACACCATCAACTGATCGGGACTCCATCGTCAACGGCGTAACGCCGGCGTCACTACGTCATTTCGGAGAAACAAACTGTGGCGGGTGCCCATGAGGCCAACGCTTTTCGCTCATGCAACCCCGCATCTCGGGTCACTTTTGGCTACCGCAGACTGGTATCTGGGGTAGCTGAAGGGCAATGACCACTATGTGCTGTACATCCCCGCATCTTTGCCATGAGTTCAGGTTCTGGAAAGAGTTTGAGTCGGTCCGAAGCCATTGAGATCGTCTGATAGAGCGGAATGATGCCGTCTGCGGTGAACAGTGTAGTATGATGCTTTTAAAACGTATATAACATCGTCAATGGCATCTCGACGGTTGAACTTTGTCAATGGCAGCTGTAAGCTTCCCAGATGCCCACCATGACAGTCTCAACCTCTCTCGTGCAGCTCTTGTTAGCATCATTGGCCGTCGGGCAGCAGGTTTACTTGCCTGCCGATGGCCCGACAGCTCGTCCTCAATGCAAAGCCAACACCAAAAAGAGCGAGCCCAAATACACATATACGCCCTTTAGCCATACCCTCACCGACACAGTCAGATATGCCACCTCGGTGCCAACCCCTACCACCACAACTACCTATGCTGCTCCTCCAGAGTCGCTCATGACTCTCGTGCCATCGTTGTCTTTCACAACCTGGGGTAAATGGGATCCCAATGCCACCACCAAAGCATCGGACACCGATGATCCTTATGGACAGGCGGCATGGACTGCTCTTTGGGAGCATGCGAACCCTCCCAATTTTACCGAAACGGCTCTATACAGCTCGACAGTGTCTCCCACGTCGATCCCCAGCAATGAGCTTGTGCTCCCGCCTCGGGATTACTTTGGTCCAAATGACTGCTACAACTTCCCCGAAGCCTTTTCGTTCGGAGTGGCCAGTTCAGCGAGCCAGATTGAGGGTGCTACGGCGCAAGAGGGCAAGTCGCCTTCGCTGATGGACATACTCGTTCGAGACGACCGGGCCAAGGACTACGTGACCAATGAACATTATTATTATTACAAGCAAGACATTGAGCGGGTTGCCGCCATGGGAGCAAAGCATTTCTCGTTCAGCATCGCGTGGACACGGATTCTGCCCTTTGCCTTGCCTGGCACTCCCGTGAACCAGGAGGGAGTCGATCATTACAACGACGTGATCAACTTTATCCTCGAAAAGGGCATGGTTCCAGAGGTTACGCTCATCCACTTCGACACTCCTCTTCAGTTCTTTGGCAGCAACCTCAGCGTCGCCGCTGACAAGCCAGAGATAGGATACAACAACGGTGGTTACCAGAACGAAACCTTCGAGGATGCCTTTGTTCACTATGCCAAAGTGGCCATGGCACACTTTGCCGACCGCGTCCCGGTGTGGTTCACTTTCAACGAGCCGCTGCTCTACTCGTACAACGCAAAGTCTGTCGACAGCGTCATCAAAGCCCATGCGCGCGTGTTCCACTGGTACAAGGAAGAGCTCGGTGGGAAGGGAAAGATCTCGATCAAGTTCAACAACAACTTTGGTGTTCCGAGAGACCCCAAGAGCGAGGTTGATGTTTATGCCGCAGAGCACTTCAACTCGATCCAGCTTGGACCATTCTGCAACCCCATCTTCCTTGGTCAAGATTATCCCGAGTCGTTTAAGCTGACCTTTGATGATTACGTGCCGTTGAGCAAGGAGGATCTGGAGTATATTGGTGGCACGGCCGACTTCCTCGGCATTGACCCGTACACTGCTACGGTCATTGCACCACCGGTCCCAGACGACAAGAACAGCATTCTCGAATGTGCTGGAAACTCATCTTCTACTTTCAGGCCGTACTGTGTGAACCAGACAACTACAAACATCTACGGTTGGGACATCGGATATCGCTCTGTTTCATATGTCTACATCACCCCGACCTACCTGCGCAGCTACCTCAACTACTTGCACAACACATGGAAGACCCCAGTAGCCATCACCGAGTTTGGCTTCCCCGTGTTTGGCGAAGAGGACAAGGAGCTCAAAGACCAGCTCTTTGACACCCCCCGGAGCATCTACTACCTGAGCTTCATGTCCGAGGTCCTCAAGGCGATCTGGGAAGACGGCGTCGAGGTGGTTGGCGCGTACGCGTGGAGCTTTGCGGATAACTGGGAGTTTGGGGACTACGCTGCGCATTTTGGCATTCAGACGGTGAATCGGACAACCCAGGAGAGGCGGTATAAGAAGAGTTTCTTTGATCTGGTGGATTTTATGAAGGCACGTGGTGTGGAGTAGAACTGCTATACATGCTTGGATATCTAGCCACAATTCACTCAAAAAAATATCAATCAACAAGGTGGTCTAATAAAAATGGGCGAATTAGAGTTGATTCCGGGGGTTCGCTGCAGTTCTGAACGGCCTCGTATGGCCCGGAGTCCTGAAGTGTTTTACAAAGGACCACGTGGACGCGACTGAACGTAGAGTAAGTAAGGAGTTGACCAAGATGAACTTTATCGCGAATCCAAGCTCATTTATGATGTAGTCTCTTAACCTTTAACTGCCTGCTCTTGCGCCCTTCCAGGATGCAGGCAAGTCGCCATATTGCCGACTTCCTCTATGTGATAAGTAGTTGTAAAACCCCAACCTCTTCATGAAGCTATTGAAACAAGTCCCAGGCCTTAGAGTTCTGTCAAAAGGTAATCGTCAACAGGAATCTTAACCAAAGAATATATCATTATTCACCAAACTATACCCCGTGTCCCAGAAGGCGCCAAGTGTCAGATCGCCTGGTAGTCATGAAAATAATCGCACCACAATGGGAGAAAGAGTTGCTAGTCCTTACGGGCAGTCGAGTTTCAAAGAAGAGTGAAATTCGGGGCCGAACTTCAACAAACATACCTGAATGCTTGTCCTCCGCCCTCATTCTCCACGCGGGCTCAGGTCGCCATCAAAGCAGGCCTAATGCTAACGACATCCGTGCCCAGGAAATCCTGGAATTGCTGTGCCGACAAAGTCTGATTCTAGCTATGTACAAGCTACTCACATTGACGGTCGCCTTGATACTCAGCCCTCAGCAGTCTTCGACCGCCAAGTCCGTGGAAATGTGACTGAAAGGTGCCGCTCTGCAGGGGCAACAACACGAATCTTCAGAAGATCCGGTGTGCGTTTAGTAGGTAGTCTCGACCTCTCGTTAGAGACTAGGTGCCAGCAAGGTTGCTGGCATCTCCGGCCAAGCAGTTACCGCATACATCCAGGTCAGCAAGCGTATTTTCAGCTAGCAGACGAGATGAATTTCAAAGTAACACATCTCTGACCTTGATCTAATGCCTGGGTTTGTGCTCATATAAACGGGCTCAATCACAAAAACAATGTGGTTGGTTCCGGCCCAGTTCGGCGATAGAGCAGTTCTGACTCGTCACTCGTGAGTTGGCCAAGCACATTTGTGTCGATTTCGTTAAATCTCTCGCGGTACAGACTAGCTGTGGCGTTAGAATCGCGCTATTATGAATTAATAGGTCACTGTGCTGATAGTATTGCCTAGTGACTAAAACATGCAGGCGGTTTCAAACCGAGTGTGAGAAATCAAACGTCGTAAGGGTTGCTTGGCTTGGAGACTAGGAAGAGTCGATGAGTTCCAATGTTGTTAGAGCATGGTGCCATAACTTGCTCAGGTTGGAATGAATGCGTATCTATCATGTAACGTCCTAGGTATCATATCGTACATGAATCTATGATGACAGTACGTTCCGGACACTAAGCTGTATAAGCTCGAGCGCTGAGCCAACCTGGGGGCAAACAGGGCTAGATTATTCTCTTGTTAGCATCCGAATTATTACATACTTAAACAACCTCGGCAATATTGGTGTTATTCGATACGCTTAGGTTAGAGATCAATGGGTTTACAATACTAGCCTAGTTGCAGGATCATGTCGCTTCCGACCACGCCGCATTTTCTTGCGACACAGATGAACTGACAAAATGTGGCGTTTGTGAAATCATTTCCGAGGCCTAGATGACATCGTACGATGATACTTAATTCTCGGTCCAAGACACAATAGCATGAGTTCTGGTGGCGTTTACTAACAGTGTATTGTTACGTAAAGCTCATACACGTGACGTAGTTTGTGTCTGAGAAGGCAGTTGATTGCGCGCCAATGCGTTGATAAAATAAAATCCTGCAATGATTTCGCGTTATTTATAATAGGATACAAGTCTCGAGTCAGTCTTGGACTGCGTTAATTTAATTGATTCGCTGTGGTTCATCTGTTGGTTGTAACGTCACCGAGGACTTTTGGTAGCTGCGGAGAGAGATCTCAACCCCGGACCCCAATTAGGTAATTGGCCGTCGGGCGAGAGCATAGCCACGATGAAAAACAAGGGCTCTCCGCACTCTGGCATGTGTAACGGTCTGGGGTCAGTTGGGGTTTTAGCTAATAATAAGGTAAGAGTTATGTTTAAGTAGGATTTAAGCAAGGCTTTAGAGTTGGTAGCTCAAACGCCGGCCCTTGGGGTTCCGAGCTAGGGGATAATTACGTGACTGCGTGCTTTCTCACAAAGGTGCGGAGAAGCTGGCCTGTGCCAGAGATAGAGATGACGAGAACATGGTCAATTATCAGCAGAAGGAAAACATGGGAGCCTGGAGTGATCCACAGCCTGCAGCAGCAGCGAGTGAGCAACAAGATTCTGTCATTGAATAAGAGCCCTTCCACTTCCAGGGATCTCTAATCAGTGACCAAGGCAAGAAAGCAGACGGCAGATACGCACAGGCTGACTGGCAGCCTTGGCAGATACTGTAGCCATGGGCCAAGACCGTAGTAAGACCGGGGGGTCCGGGGGTTTATCAACGACACCAGCAGAACAGACACAACAAAGCCTGTCATTTGGTCCCATGGTCACACTGGTTTTCACCAACAGTGTTGCAAGAAGGAGATTGACCTTCCTGAAAGGGGTGAGGCGAGGTTGATAAGCGGTGGATACATTGATATCTGCGGAGACCGGGGCACAGAGCGACAAGGACAAGGACAAGGGGGACCACTCGCAGCAAAAGAAAGCTTATCTCTCACTTCCCAGCTTCCCTCACGGGCTCCTCAGTTCTAGAATATACGCCAAAGCCCAACGGGGGAACGTGCTGCGCGTTTCCCAGCAGTTTAACCTCGGCGTCTACCAAGCCCCCTTGGCGATCTTTGCCCAGAGATGACATTGGGACAGCAGCTATCCGTAATTTAGAGACAAGAAAAAGTCTGCCCCGCGCGCCCGAGTTCTGTGAGGGAAGAATAAACGTCCTGCATTGTGTTCCCTCAAGGCAGAATATCCGCTACGTTTGTGGCGGCCACGGGTGGTACGCGGGAGGCTGGGCCACGTTACTGCAAGAATAAGACGGCGCGAGGCACAAAGCTCGCCACGGTCTTGCAGCAACAGAACCAGGGATCTGCTCCCATCTCTCTCTCTCTCTTTTCTGCTGATCGGTTGGGCGGGGGAGAGCCAAGGATATCGCCCAATCTTGTTACGTGATGGATCTTCAGCGGCGGGCGTGTCGGAGAACGGTGACCTCCAACTCGGTCCGCCCAGGGTTTCATGGCAGGTTGAAAGCCCTCCATGACGAGCGAGGCACACGGCGGAGCACCACAAGCTGCCGCTTTCAGCTTGGGCTGGGCGCAACGATGGAAGGGAGGTTGTGTAACGGAGTCTTGGCG
>JAJODA010000722.1:0-20673 GCA_021730345.1 Fusarium cicatricum | reverse complement strand
TCCTGGAGGAGGGATCATGGGGCCTCGCTGCTGAGGAGGAGGCATCTGTCCACCGCCGGGCATCCAGCTGGGTGGCATCTGGTCCAGGCCAGGAGGTGGCGGGGGTCGTTGCAGAATTTGGGTCGGTTGGTTGGGCCGGGGATCGGCGTCGGGAGGGTTGTGAAATCGCTCTTCCATGGTAAAGCCAGGAGGCGGCTGAGGGCGCATCTGACGCTGTGGACCACGATCATCCCTAGGGAAATCGGGCTCTCTGTCGTGAAGCGGAGGCATCGGGCCTTGCTTTTGTTGCTGAAGTCCCCCCATGCGCATTAGGAGCTCGTTGCGTTGCGCATCTGGCGGCGCTCTCATAAGGTTCATCAAAAACTCGGTGTTACTGTTATTGCGAGCGGCATCAGGGCGGCCAGATCCTTGACTGGGCGCACGCTGGCGCTGGCCCACAAGATCCTGGAGAAGCTGCTCAGGACGGGCAGACTGTTGCTGGGGTCGAGGAGCGAGAATCTCCTGGACATGTTGCGGTGGGGGTCGGCCCATGGGCAGACCCCGATCACCTCCATACTGCTGGAAAGGCGATGCGGGCGAGGCGACGGTATGCGGTCTACCAGCATTGGGTGGCGTGCCTTGAGGAGCAGCAAAGGGTGATGGGCCTGGTGGCGTGGCGCTCATTGTTTGCTTCTGTAGCTTCGCGAGGAGCTGCTGGAAGGCTTGTCGCTCATCATCGGGCCCTGGCGCTGGACCGCCAAACAATGGCAAGGCTGGTGCGCCGCCATTGATAGGTGGCCCAGTCATAGGAGTAGGAGGCTCAGTCTTGCCTCGAATTTCCTCCTGGGGCTGAGAGAAGAACGAGGTAAACCGCGAGGATTTACCGGCCGCTTTGGGTTTGCTGGCAGGCTCCTTGGCCTCGTTGGTGCCCGGGGAGTCGAGACCAGCATTGGTCGCAAAGGCCATGAAAAACTTGTCCGGCCCAGTTTCAACGGCCGGTGCAGATTGCACTGGAGGCTTCTCGGCTTCAATGATAGCCGCAGCCACCTCAACAGCGGCGGGCTTACTGGGGGCAGAAGGTATGCCAGCCTTGGCCTTTTTCATTTCCTCCATCCACTTCTGGAAGTCTTGTTGGGTGTGAGCCTCGGGCTGCTCCTCGAGAGGTTCGTCTAGCCATTCGGGTTCGCGCTCAACTCGCTGATCACGTCCCCAACGTCTATCATGCGTGCGGTTATTGTGGCGATCATCTGGGACCTCGGCAGCGGCAGCAGCATCGCGATCCCGCCAGCTCTTTGCGCGGTCGATGCGCTCGCGCTTGTCGGGAGTAGTGGTCTCGTTAGTGTTCGGGGCGACGTTTGTGTTGGGTTCATTCTTGTACCAAGATTCGGACTTGTTCCTATTCATTCCGTTTCGAGGCCGTCCCTCGTTGTCGTCGCCATCCTTGTCTCGGGTGAAGGTGTCAAAGGTTCGTGCTGGGCGATCTCGAGGAGCGTCGCGCTCATCACGTTCTCTGGGCTGCCGCCTGTCGTCTCTGAAGTTACCTCCCATGCGTCCGGCGAAGCGCTCGGCACCTTCATGGCCAAAGCTCTTGCGTGGTTTCACTGTGCTCCAGCCATCAGATTCTCCATCACCGGCTTCACGGCGACGGAAGCCATTACTGTTTCGACCTTCACGGAATCGATCGGTATCTAGATCGCCGTTGCGACTTCGGAAGTTGCCAAAACGAGCTGCAGGTTCGGCCTCTTTGGCAGGCTTGTCGTTCTCGAGCGATTTATTACCTCGTGCAGAAGCAAAGGCCATTCGAGGGGGCGCAAAAACAAGATCTTCGGGATCTGAACAGTCGAGCTTGGTCAGTAAGGGAAAGAAGAACTAAGTCATATCTAGGGGTAACCGACTGGCACTGTTTCTTGAAGCATGTCTCTCAACTCCGGGGCGACGGTTGGTCTGATCAAGGAGAGGGTTATCGTTGGATCGAGGCCGATCACCGGCGGTCTTGTTCTGGGCGCGGTTGGGTTCGGGTGCGGGTCTATGGTACGTCAGAAGACTGGTAAGGACAGTGCAGAAATCCAATGCCACTCACCCCATCCATTCCTCAGTAGGAGGAAGACTTGGTGGTTTTGTACATAGCGGTGAGTCCCGCAGATGGAGCAGGTAATCTGCTGTGTATCGTACAGCCATGGTGAATAGTTCAGCGAGCGATGCGCATTCGAAAAGCGGTCGTCGCACACAAGAGAGGAGAGGAACTCCAACGCAGTAAGCGTGATGTGGGATATTTGTGCCTTGTAGAGAAGACGATGTTCGCAGTCGAGTTGGCGTAAATAGTCAAATATTGGAAGCTAGTTCTCAACAAGCGAGAGCGACGAGGAAACGTGGCGAGGCGGGAGATGGGGTCACGAAGGCGAGTCTCGTGGCGGGTGGGCAGTGAGTTGCCCAGTTACCGAGTGGGTGAATCAAGTCAAGCAGCGTGAAAAGAGTATCGCAAGAGGAACCTAGGCGATAAGGACGAGTGGCAAGGCGAGAGAGCGTGAAGGAAGTGAGATGGCGGAGAAGGAAAGGTGACGTCCCAAGGTGATTGACGGTGGACAAGGCGAACCAAGGTGGAGCCAAAGCTGCCCAGGCTGGGCTTCGGCGGTGCTGGCTTTGTCGAGCCCCAGGGCAGAAGAGAGAAGGAGAGGGAGAAAGATGGGACGGCGGGCTATTGAGTTGATTCGCTAGAGCCGAACTGCTCCGATGGCGTTGTCGCGGGAGGCGGCAGAACGGGAAGAGATACTGTGTAACGGTAAAAGCTGTTATCGAGACGATGTTGTTTTGGTGGCTTGAGAGGTGGTTGCGAAGAGGAGGCGGAGAGCGGGCGGTCGCAGCTCGAGAGGCCTGGACGGGAGACGAGAAAGGGCTGGTATCAGAAGGAGCTAGCGTCCTAGCGTGTGGTGACAGGACAGGTAATGCGTAATAAAAGATAGGATATGTTGCGATGACGAGAGTTGTTGTATTGAAGAAGCAAAATTGTTTTGGTGAAATCGGGTGGTGCTGGATAAACGTTTCGGGGCGTGGAGAGTCGATGAAGGGGATTGTTGATCCCGTGGTGAATGAAAAGGTTGTGGAATGGAGGGAGTGGAGGAGCGTACCTAGGTACCTTGCGCGGGAGTGCTTGTCAAGTACCCCGCCACCCTCTGTAGCTGAGACGGGGAGCCTGCATGCACTCAAGGCACACTGCTGTGAAGGCCTGAACGCGTCCGTGCTGGCGGGGAGGGTACGTGGACCCCTCTGGCTGTGGAAGTACCCAAGGCGCCCAGTGTCCGCTGAACCGGTTTTGGCGCTACAGAGCTGCACCGAAGTCGGACACACCACCATTGATGAGCCAGAAAATGACTTTCGAAACATGGACGAATCCAACAGGAAAAAGGAATAATATGTTGTTAAGAGACATCATCTACAACTCCGTCAACTACCGAGTCTCTAGACATTATCTTGAAGCGCCTTGGCTTTGTACTTTGTGAGAATTGCATGTTACATTGGATGATACATGAGTTGGTTTCAAAAAGAGCCAGTCCCATATCCTACAGAGCAATAAGTTCACGCTCCATTCCGATGGCAGATATGAATTCACTTCATATTCCATTCTTTCATCTCAACTTAATCCCGTGTAATATAAGCCTAATGATATATCATTCTTCACGCTGCCTCCCCCCCCTTCATCCCCTTCTCCCACACTCAGTTCTTCACCGCCGCAGCTGTAGCAACCTCCTCCTCCAGCGGCAGGATATGCGGCAGCGGTCCAACAGGAGTGATTGAAAACGGGTTGATCTGCGTGTGACTCCGCGTGTAATGCCACTTGATGTGCTCAAACTGCGTCGTCTCCTTAAATGCCGGTTGGTTCCAGTACAGATTCTGCATCCACTTGTGCAGCGCAGGGTAGCCCGACCGAATGTCACGGATATTGCACTTGAAGTGCTGCACGTAGACCGGGTCGAAACGGATGAGGGTGACGAAGCTGCAATACCAATGTTAGACAAGTTTGTGGTGAGAAAACTAGAGTTGGGTATACTCACAGTCTAATGTCGGCCTCGGTGATGTTGGCGCCATAGTAGTAGGGGCCGTCCTTTTGCTCAACGAGATGCTTCTCGGCGCGGTCGAGAGCTTCAAAGAGTGCCACCACGTTGCGCTCGTATGCCTCACTCGTCGTGGCGAAGCCGGACTTGTAGACGCCGTTGTTGATTAGGTTGTAGGTCCACTCGTGTGTCTCCTCGATCTGCTTCTGCAGGTTCTCGGGGTACAGCTGAATAGCCTTGTGCTCGTCGTCCAGGAGGTCATCAAACTATCACTTGTAAGTATTCCAGCCATTGCGAAAGAGATAAAAAAACATACCTCGGTGCCAAACATGCGCAGGATCTCGCTGCTTTCATTGCTCACGATTGTGTTGGTCTTCTTGTCATACAGCACCGGCACGGTAAACCGCCCATCATAATTCTTCTCACTCTCAAAGTACACCTCCTTCAGGTGCGTGAAGCCCTCATGCCCCTCGATCGGATCAGGCACAACATTCTCGCCGGGCACGTCGCCGTCGTCCTTGGTCACGAAACGCCAGCCGCCCTGTCCGAGGTGCCAGTGCACGACCGAAAAGGAAATGATGTCCTCGAGGCCCTTGAGGCGTCGGGCGATGAGAGCGCGGCACGCCCAAGGACACGCGTAGCTGACGTAGAGGTGATAGCGGCCCTTCTCGGGAGGGTACTTTGCGTCGGGGCCGCTGGAGATCCAGTCTCGGAATGAACTGACTTGACGTTTGAACTCGCCAGACGTGTCTCCGGGCTTGACCCAGTCGGTGACTTTGCCGCCAGTGCTTACCTATGATGGTGTTAGTGACCGCTGTAACTCATATGGAAATCCTGGTTTTCATGGCTTCTAGAGGCTCACCATCCTGATGTGGTTCGTTTGATGAATGTTAAATTTAGGTCTCGTTGCTGGTGATGCTTTCGCCGAATTCGTAAGTGATGCCAATGATCTCACAGATTTGTGCTCTTGATGAAGGATAAATCGTTGGTTCCAAGCTCCGAATGTTCCAACTCTCAGTCTCTGTATAGACATTTCATAAGATAAACCCCGACATTTGATGGCAGCAAAGGGCGTCCTCCTTATATACTCATCATCAGCCAACAAAAGGTGAGCTATTCGTGGATTTCATAATCGTGGCGTAATGCGACCCCCCGCTTTGTACTGCGTTCGGCTTAGGAATCCACACTAAGCATCTTGATAATCGGACCATCAAGCATGACAGAAGCTTTGTAAAGAAACCGAGCCAGTCAGTGTACTGTACCTATACCAGTAGCAGTTTGATGTTAGGCTCGCGCTGTATTTTTGAGCTCACGCTTGATCGATAGTTTTGTTTCTAAATTTTTAACGCTTGGAGGAAATAGATGTTGGAGAGTGTGAACCACGACTAAAGTATCACCAAAAGAGAAAAGTAGCGCCCGCTCAAGTCTCTCGAAACAACACGAGAGGTAGGTCGGGACTTTAATGCAACTAATCAAACAGAAAATAGTAGTTATCTATCTTATGGATTCGCTCATTCTTTATTCATGTGCTCTTTTGCACTCGAGTCGTTTCTATTCTCCCTACACATATCTACGCAATTCTCTCACGCAACCTTGACCTTGATGTAAGGAACCTCGACATCCTCCTCGTCGAGATCCTCGGCCACAATCTCAAAGATAACCTCCTTCTGGTGCGAAGGAATAGGCTTCTTCGAGATTGTCTCCACAAGCTTGCTGAGCTTCATCTCATAGCGCTCCTTGAGCTTGGCAGGAGGAAAGAAGGACGCATACAGGAGACTGACCCCTGAGCTCAGCATGCTGATCGACAAACCCTTCTCCTTGAACGTGTCCAAAAGCTCCCTCAGGGTAATGTCGTTAACCTCGAAGCGATCCCAAATCTTGTCCAAGGAAACCTTGCCGTTGGGTCCCTTGTACTCAACCTTGGGACTAGCAATGGGCTCACTGAAGCCAAAGAAGGGCAATGCCAGGTTGATGAAGCCGTTCTTGTACTGCTCGAGGTCATCCTTGCCGTCAATCACCTTGAGCAGCTCGAGGACCACAAGGCCAGTAACCAGTGCCGTCGTGGTGGCAATGGCGGGAATGATCTTGCCAGCGATGAACTTGGTCTTGTGACGGTCAGCAGGCTCGATCTTGTAGTTCTCCGCTCGCAAGTTGCTGCATGCAGTAATGAAGTCGATGTGATGGTTTGAGTCGTCGTCCTTCTCAAAGTCCACAGGGACCAGCTGGAAGCCAGACAGAGTATTAGGCGAGGGCAGGCTCGCAGTTAGCTTGTCAAGCTCATCGTTATCATCGAAGCTGCTCGACTCCGGCTCCTTTAAAACTGGTTAGTGACAGACTCTCTATCTGATTGCAGGATTACTTACAGGTTCCTTATCATCGGCCTGGATCTTGACGTTGGAATCAGGAGTAAAGTCAGGCACAATAACATTCTCCAGCTCTCGCAAGTAGATGGATCTATCAGTGCCAGGCGACTTGATGTTGTAGTTGAAAGCATGAAGGTTGGCCGCCGCCACAATGAATCCAAAGTGTGCCGAGTTGTTGGGGTCGAACTTGAGCGGATCGGGAGCTCGCTTGGGACCAGACCAGAACGGAGTGCCGGTCGATGTCTCAGAGTCCTTGGGGAAGTTGTACAGAAGCTGCTGGATCTTGTTGGAGAACTCTGACTCAAAAAGCATACGAGCCCAGGCGATGCAGTCCTCGAATGTTCGTGGCCTCTCGGTGGTGAGATAGTTGCGGATCGTCTCAAGGGTATCCTTCTGGTTGCCGCCCTGCTTCAAAGTGGCCTCCAAGAAGTTGGGCTGGGTCAGGTAGAGGTTCACGGTCTGAGGAGCCTTAACGAAGAGCTTCTCAAACATGTACTCCTTGGACCAGGCAATCGTGTGATCAATCCGGTTGGGAAAGCTTCGAATGGTGCACATGGGAAACTCCTTCTCAGGCGGATCCTGGGATGAGGAGTAAGACTCGGTAAGATGGGGGAGGACGACCTGCGTGTTACCCTTTGTTCCAAGAGTACCACTCTCGAGCAGGGGCTTCTGGAAAAAGACACATCGTCGGTCCACGTATGTTCGTGCCTCAACATTGTCAAGGGCATTCGTCACGCCGTCGAGGCCTCCCCAAAACTCCTCGTTGAAAACACTCTCGGTATCGGCACTAACACGTTCCTTGAGCGTTACCATATGACCGGCGAGATCTGGGTTCATGCGCTGGACAGCCTTGGCCGCGCAGTCACTCTTCATGTGGCCAACATCGTCGGCACGGAAGAGAAACTGTCGGTTCAAGTTACTCCTCTCAATCGAGTCCATGTCAGTGACCCAGATCTTGCCTTCGGGGCCCGTTCCCAAGCCAATCATAGCCCAGTTCTTGAGCATCTCGCATCCAATTGCGCCAGCTCCAACAAGGAACTGCTTGAGGTTGGCAATCTTGTTTTGATACTCGGTACCAAAGACAGCGATCTGGCCGTCGTAACGGCTGCCAATAGGCTTGCAAAGCTCGGGAGATCGCTTCGTGCTCGTAGGTAGGGACTCGAGAGAATCAAAGTACATCCACTGGTTGATGGGCTGGAACTTTCCAGAAACGGCCTTGAGGATCTCCTGAGCTGTGGCACCGCCAAAGAAGGCGGCCATGGGGTTGAGATCACCCATAGCCTGGTAGCTCAGCTCCTTCAGAAGCTTCTCATCCAGCTCAATCTCTAGTCCTTCCTCCTCGGCAAACTTCTTCGCGGCACCCAGAACGATGGTGGCATCCTCATCGTCCATAGGATTGGGAAGTCGCTTCTTCATGAGCTGGAAAGCGTGAAGCGCTTGGAAGCCAAGGTGAAGCTGCTGGGGACGGTCAAACTTGGCAAAGTCGGAGATGAGAAACTCGGGCTCCTTCAAGGCATTCGTAAAATTCTTGAAGTTGATGATTTTGGGCATCTTGACTTGCTGGTACATACCACCTCGCTTGTACTGGCCAAGTCCCGACACATCGCCAATCGAGAAGGTATAAGGGCCCTTGACCGTGATCTTGCGAGGCTCGGCGCCATTGAGAGCCTCCATACCCTCAACCTCGGTGAAGGTCACAAAGTCTCCATCTTCCAAACCATGTCGGGTCTCATCCAGAGCAGAGACCAAGCCCTCCTCGTCGATTCCAGCAACGATGCCACTCAAGGGAGTCTCGCCAGTAGGGTCGATACAGGTGAACTTATCGCCGAAATCGCAGAAGATAGAGCCGAAGAGACCAAAAGTATCGGCGATGACAATGTAGATACCCTTGCTATGGCAGTAATCGGCGATGGACTTCTGGTAAAGGATGGGGACGTTCGTCAAGACCACGATCTGATACTTGTCGAACTGAGAGAGGTTGTCATCGAGGCCGGGCGACTGGTGGACTTTGACAGGAGTATATGCGTTCAGCTCGGCGACACGGGGTGCAGTGACCTCATCTCGAGGCTTTCCAACGTCGCTAGGGGTAAGGAAGAACTGAGATGAGAGGTCGGCGAGTTCAACGGGGGCTGGGTCGTAGACAGTAAGACTCTTGACACCTGCAAGGGCGATGTTCTTGGCGACTTCAACACCGAGACCCTTGAGGCCGACAACGAGCACATTTGAAGCGCCCATGCGCTTCATGGCCTCGTGGCCTAGGACATAAAGCTGTCGACTGTAGAGGGACTCGTCGATCTCGTTGTGTCCGATGACGGACTCGTCGACCTGCATTCTGGTCGCGAGGTCGACCTCGGGCAACTTTGGATCCTAGAGGGCCATCCTAAGTCAGCTCTGGTGGCCTTGATTCATCGGCCGACAAAAAGGCAGTCAAGGCGGCCCGCAAGCCTCAACCATGATCCGAGACGCGAACATGAAGCTGAAAACAAGGCTGTTACAGCGGCGGGAAGGGCAGGATGGACTTACAGTCATGATGCGTTTATGGGTAGGTGACTCCCCGTTGGAGAGCTTTCGCTTCCCCAGCTTGTCTGCTTCAGATGAAGAGGGAATCTTGAGAATGGTGCGTCGGGTCGTTGCAAAGGTGATCCAGCACCAGGCAGAGCTCAACCCCGCCAAGCAGCAGAAGGGTTACGGTGAGGGGCAGAGGAGGAAAACGGAGGTATCTGGGGGCGACGTAGATGCTCGTCGCAGACGGGAGCGGCTGTTGGAGAGACGGGCGCAAGGTATCGTGAAGTGGTTGATTTGTGAGAGGTAAAGATTCCGGCCACGCAGTCAGGTGTGAAGACAAGGCGAGCGCGGCAACCATCCAGTGTTGATGAGGTAATGGCCCGACTCGGTTTAGTCTGACATGCCCGAGGCATGAGGCCGTGCTGTGAGCAGGTGCTGGTGCCTTACATAAGCTGGCGGGTGAATGAGGGGCAAAACTGCCAGGTAATGGAAGGGAATCCAAATGGGTGGGGTATCGCCAGGCACAGCAATCGCCCCGCAGCCAGTGAGCAGCAAGTTAACCTGGAGCTTCAGTGGGCTCAGACCAAGACTCGAGCCAGAAAGGGAGTAACAGGCCACTTCAGCTGGTTCCAAGATTCTATTGGATTCTGTTGATATCTTCTAAGTACCTCTGTAATATGTACCGGTACCTTAGTTAAGCACGTCACGGTCGATGCCAGAAATGCTGTCAGCTCCAAGGGCACTTCTGGGTCATAACGCGCGATGGTGGGGTCAGATGTGCGGGGCAAGCAATCATCAACAGATTCTCAAGCTTCCAAGAGCTTTACCCGGACTTCTTTCCAGGGCTCATCGAGGCATTCTATTCAAGGAAATTACCTCGAGATTACAGATTGTCAACAAAACAAACAACTGGACTTCGAGGAATATTCAACCATCACAGTACAAAATGAGCATGAGCATGAGCATTGATTGTTATTTATTTCGCCATTCGCATAGTTACGAAACCGATGTTCTCTTGACCGGATCGCACTGCGCCCAGATTTCATGTGTCTGAATGGGTATAATGAACAAATGGGCCGATTCTGTTTTCCACCGAGCTCCGCAAGGTTCACCAAGGCTTCCCTATTTACCTTAGGTAAGGGTAGGTAAAACCATGATATTCTTCCGGCTTTCCGACAGGAACGAATCGACAGCGAGGCAAATAATCAACACATTTATCGGACGTTCTTGAGCTCAACATCGCTACCCTTAATGTTAGCATCATTGTGGGTTAACTGAAACGAGATAATTGACTCACAAGATGAGGCTCGAGTTGGGGGGAATGTGGCCGGGGAAGCCGCTGGAGAACCGAGAGTTAGCCAATTCGCGTTCAAAACTCGAGTTCTAGTATTAGTGATCAAGTATGGAGGGACCAAATGGCAGCTAAGGGCCACGTTTGGAGGTGTGGGCGATACGATTGGCCTGCGAGGCGGAAAAGTGGTGGGAAGCTTACCGAGCACCGTAGCCGTAGTCACTGCAAGAAGCCTGGTTAGCGAGATGGACGGCAAAGAGCGTGATGGAAACTTACGGGGAGATATCAAGAGTGGCCTTCTCGCCGACCTTCATGGTGGTAACACCCTCATCCCAGCCTGCAATTGCCCCGTTAGCATCAACGTATATTTCTCTGTGAGCGTCTCGAAAGAACGGGGAGTTGGCATACCCTTGATGACCTGGCCGACGCCAATCTTAACAACAAAGTCGCCGCGGCCAACAGAGGAGTCGAACCTAGACAGGCAGGCAAGTCAGTCAGTAATCTGTACATCTGAAGGACAATTGGCGGCCATGGAGTGCATACTTCTCGCCCTTGTTGTCGGGCTTGGAAGTGTCCTTGAGGTAGCCAGTGTACTCAATGGTGACGGTCTGGCCGTTGCTTGGGATGGGTCCAGAGCCCTCGGAGAGAACAGTCTTGTCGACACCCATGATTGCTTGGGTAAAGGAGAAGTTGCGAGATTGCGGTGTAAAGGGGTTAAGTCTCGTGGTGTTGCGGGTAGCGCGTGAGATGGATGCAAGAGAGAAAGACCGCATTTTGGGGGAGAGGAGACGAGCGTGGACCTTTAAAGGGCAGAGGATTGGGAAGGCACACAGCAAACAATGGAACTGCTTCGTTGCTCTGTTGAGCTCTGGTGGTTGGATGGCTTCAGAGCCCAGGACCAGCTCTTCCAATCCGAGCCCCGGAATGGCGGGGCAAAGAGATCGACGGCGGGGCAATGGCAAGCCAGGATGACGAACAAAGCCAATCAGCTTGCGTTATCGCCCCACTTGGGATGACGAGTGGGAGAAGCTCGCAGAATCGAGAATTCATGGAAGCCCAGGAAAAGATACATTCAATGTCCCTGCGGTTGGTGATACGGCAGGGCATCAATGGGAACACGTGCGAGGCCCAGAAAGGCGGTAAATGCGTTGACATAAGTACCTTGACCCAAGTGTCACGGAATTCAGCGCATTGTGGAGGTTGTTGTGCTGGAGGCGCTTGGCTTTCATTGCTCGCCTTTGCCGTATACAATAAGTTGACATACTTACGTATTCACCACAACAGCAATAGATGTTCGAGCACATATTAAGCTACACGCGCCTATTCTTGGTTCCAGGACCTTACTGCAGTATACCCGTTGTCGAGACATACTATGTAGACTCGCACGTATATCATCCGTCTCAGGCGACACGGTGGGTCCCTTTGGCTCTACGGAGTAATGCTCTGCAAAAGAAACACTTCCAAGGTTATCAAGACAACTTGAGACCAGAACAGCCAACATGAAACGAGGCAGTGCCAATATTATCCCTCAGCCTCGTTTCAACCCGACTCGCTCATCAGCATAATCTAAGCTCGGCGCGCAAACTGCACCGCTGGTTGGCCATGTTTCTACCAACTCCATCCTCCCCAAGTCAGATCATGACGCCTCTTGGCCAGAGAAACATGCATAATTGCTCAACGCCCCTAGACCAGCCGGTCGCAGCATCCAGCTAATGCTGGAACCCGTCACTGATAGCTGGCTGCAGGACATTTGAGGCCCACGCGGCCGAAGCATTTCGGAAGTTTCGGGGGTTACAAGCATCAAGGTAAGGTAGTGTGATATATGGAGGAGGTGAATCACATCCGTAGCGTTGCATACACCTGAATCCTTCCACACTGACAAGTCAGAAACTACTTCACTCAGAAATGAGGTTTCTTGAAAAAACGACACATCACGATGGCTACAAGTTGCCTGTGTGACAGTGGAAAGCGGAGTTCTTCGTGTACTCTAGGGTACGCACTGGATCTTCCATAATCGACGTCGTGCAGATCGTGCCTGCGGCATCTTGCATTTGTGCTGCCCCGATCTTCGTTTGGTGCCCCTTTAAAAGAGAGTCCTTGGGTAGATACGGTACTGAGTAATCGTTCTGTACGTAGTTTATCTTTCATTGGTGGCTTGATAGATCTGGAGGAAGCTGTCGACAATAGCTGTCTCACAAGCTATGTCTGATTCCCTAACTCTTCAACACTTCTAACGAAGCATTGATAACTGGATTGTCCAATATCCTCAAAGAAATTCTGCCTCTTGGGACCACTCAGAAGCAGGACCCGAAACATATCGGATGTACTATGCATGCACTCTGTAAGTCTGCTAATGGCTTGTCTAGCACGAGGACGCATGTGCTGTACTCCACACTACACGCGCGGTGAAACATCATCGTGGATTGCTCCAATCGATATCGTGGTCCCTCCAGACTTCGATCCCCTATCAATTCGATCCAGCGGTCTGCTTCCGAAGCGAACTGCCGACGATGTTGCGGTTATGTACGGCCGAATTGTTGATACGTTGTCCGTATACTCATTCGTCCACGAATGAGGCGCGCTGCATATGAGAAGATAAGAGCGGTTCATTCTCATAGAGGTATTTTTTGTCCAGCTATGTGAGATGCGCGTGGGTTTTGTCTGGTTAACACTTACGGCCCAAGGTGTGTAAACCCACGGTCCTCCAATGGCAGTTGTGGGCTACATTTCACCTGTAAGGAGAGTACTTGAGCAAGTATTTCTTTATAAGCATACAGCGAATGCGAACAGACGACCGTGATTATTATACTGTATTACCACAGAAGCACATATTGTGCGATGCTTTTGTTTTGTTGTTATATTATCGCAACGGTTTCGTTTTCCCTTGCATCGTCGCCAGCCGAGTGAGCTGCGGCATTAAGTTGCGGTCACCCCGCTCTGGTGCAGCAGATATTTACCTCTATCAAAGAAAGATAAACAGCTGATATTGAGATGGAACCGAGGAGAAGACTTCTTTCGAGATACTTTTGATCTTGATCCGTATTGTGGTTGCTAAGAAACTGTTAAATCTTATGACTTTTGAATGATCACATGTGAAAAGAAGAACATATACGGCTCACATAGTAGATTCTGATCGTTACTTTTTGAAGAAACGTTTAGGATAAACAAGATAATAAAGTATTCTTTCTCTTCAACTAAGACTTGATGAAGAGCCAGTTCCTCGCGGCCCTAAAGGCTTAAAAAATGTATGGGGATCAACAATCGTCTCTCTCAATCAAACTCATAAGAAGAGACGAAGAATGCCTTGATAGTAGTGGGGTGGCTCATATTCGCGAAGCCGTCGTAGAGGGACGAGAAACAGTACCATAACAATACCACATGTAGCAGACCACTACAAGTCTGGAAGGAGAACGCAATAGGGAAGTAAAAAAGCAACCCTCTTCTCAAAAAGGCTTGAGCCAATACGTGAGATATCGAGTTGCTCGGCCCTGTTCATCCAGGATTGGTGCCCATGACCGCCGTGGCCCATCCGTACGCTCTTAGGAGGTGTATCAGCTGGTCAACGCACGGCCGCTACCTTGTCATTCATTAAGAAAGAAAAGAAAAATGCACTATGATATTTCAAGTCTAGAGTCTATTATAGGCGAATTAAATAGCTCAGGGACCAACCACAAGAGAAACGAAACCCTCATCTGACTGTTACTGACGAGTTGAGGGTGCGGTGGCCTGGCCCCGTGATGTTGAAGCACTCGGATACTCTGAGCCCAAGCGAACGTGAAAGTGTTTTAAGGTACGTGTGAGTTCTTGCCATTGAAGATCACAGGTAATTGTCCATGTTCATTCCTCTGACTTATTTGAAGAACTCCATATACCATGGATTAGGCATTGTCTGGCCGGGGTCTGCGGCAGATTTAGAAAACAGGACCATCCCAGGCTGGCGACCGTAAGATGCAAAACATTTAATGAATCTCATATAGTTATGTTACCCGCCTCGTTGACAGGTTACCTATGCGTCAAATCCATTGCTCCGGGGCTCAGTAACCACACACGGCACCCCCTCAACAATCTGATACTGGCAGAATATCATTTATGGATCTTACCATTGATAACTAGAAGTAAAACATGTGCCATTGTTACGCCTAACGGAAGTATCCAAGGGAACTGCGCGGAAGTTACTAGGCTTCTTCAGGACGATGGGACTTATGAAGATATCCTTAACTTGAGACTGGAACTTGAAGTGGACCTGGAAATGAGAAAGTGCGATGTTTTATCTTGTGATCTGAATTACACCTTGTTGTAATTGTTGTACACGAGTGGCCTACTTTTAGCTTCACACCTATACCGTCGTGACATGTACAAGCTCACTCGCCCCAACCAAGACAACGCCATTGATATGAGTACTTTGAAAGGCGGTAATACGTTCACTCAGGGTTCTACAGATCTTGCAAAACAAGCTTACGCTTTCTCTATGGGGTCTCAGCCTGCCTCAGCCTAGTTAATGGCAACCCTTTGTCCTTGGAAACCTCAACCGCATAACGACGACGCTCCTAGAGCCACCATTTGACAATCACACTGGCAAAAGCAAAGGCGACGGCATAACATTCATACCATAGTCAGGAGTGCGGATCATCTGGACCAAGCAATGGGTTGTTCCAAAGGATCGGTAAACCTGGGGGTATAGATGCATCGGCGCCATGTTGAGCATACAGGAGCGAGAACTGCACCTCAAATCTAGTAATTCAAGACTTAAATCCTATATCTTGACCTCTTTCAAGCCCATTTTCAGGATGATAGAGACGGAAGTTCGATCATGGCGCCCGCCTCGAGACAACACGTCTCAGCTCAGCGAAAAGGAGTAGGCCGATCGCTCGAAGTCAAGACTCACCAGAAGACATGACTCCAGTTACATCTCCTTTAACAAGAATACGTTCGAGACTGACGAGAAAAACATGCCTCTAAGTTACTTTATCAGTCCTTTCTTCATAGAGTCCAGGACTGGCACCGACTTGGGCCACATGGCTAGCATTCTGGTTTCAGACACGCTGCTCCTATACTCACCATCATCAACAACGACATTGGTTCTGTACGTTTTGATTTATACAGCCTGACATTGGTGCAGTGATTGACTAGATATGAACAGGACGCAAACGTCAACCGGAATCCCCTCATGCACACGATTACCTTGGCCGTTACTCTCATCATCATCGGATGAGTTCCCGACATCTTTGGACGTCGCGAGGTCCTCGTCGGGGCGCCGCCCTGGGCATCGTAGGGACTATCATTTGCGCGATCGCATAGAGTGTCAACTCCCTTATCGGTGGCATGGCCATCGTCGGCATCGCGGCTACCACAACCTTTGTTGTCCTAGGCACGTTCTTTCGGGTGGGCTGAGTAGCTGGCCATCAACATTGTCACGATTCCTAGGACTAGTCAAAGCTGGGTTCGGCCTCAGGATTGGTTGGCTCTATCCAATTCTTTCATCTCGTCCATCTCTGCAACGGTTAGGTTTACACTGGGATACTCAGCAACCAGCTCAGAGGGGATTTTAAATTAGGTGTCTAAAGCAGTGAACGAGTCAGGGCTTCCCTTGTTAAGCGTGGCCGACAGACTGCATTCTCGCGACTAGCAAGGCATTCAAGGAAGCCAATGCCGCAGCGTATCGAACTGCCTTTCTGGCCTGTATTATCTTCTCTGGCGTTGCTCTGATTGCGTCGACGTTGCTCAAGGGTAGGAAGCATGAGAACATGATTGGCACGAGAAGTGTCTGGCAAAGAGGACGGCGACATGCTGCAATAACTTGTACCTTTCTGCTTGTCTGTTGCGCGAATTCTTCACAGAACCCTATGAATAGGTGCATGTAACGTACGATGAGGAAACAGTGGAATTGTCGGTATTTTGATGGACCTCCAAGGCTGACTCTTCCATACCTACAAGGCTGACTCTTTCCATACGAGAATGCCAATCACGACGTATTAGCCGTAATGAGAGAGCTGAATCTGAGGCCTCCGCCGCGCCTACTTACCGAATCTCAAGCCGCGGATCGATCTAGGCCCAGATGGAGGCACTTGTGGGAGCTGGAGGACCCTTATTAGACCCTTGGACCCGTGGTGATTAAGAGAAATTACCCGCGCCCAGTTCGTCTTGCCGTGTTCCGAAGCCATCATCAAGATTGCTACGGGGCACCCAATGAGCAGGAAAGATTGGTTCCAGGCTGCGCAGGTTTGTGTGGGGCCTGTCACGGCATCTCCTAGGCCTGGACCCCAGGCTGAGCCTCCGAAGAACGCATCAAAGTTCCATTTTCCTAACGCGCTCTGATGCTCAGTGGGTGCGTGGAGATGCTGCCGAGACGTCCACCGGGTGTTGCGCGGCATCCATAGCCGCTACAGGCCTAGACCTTGGCGCACTAGATGCCGCTGGATCCGGATGCCTTAGAGGGCAGTTGCAGACCTGGAGAATTTCCCGGTGGGGTGACGTCAGAAATTAAGAAAAATCACAGCAACTCTAGTGAATTGGCGATGCCGAGCTTGCGACGCACCTGTCGCCAAGAGCTCGTAATGCTGGGAATTCTGTGCCGATGGGCAGATGCACAGTGGCTGGGTTTTTCTTTTCTCACGCTGTTCTGACATGATGGCAAAAGAAGCATGGGAGAACAAACACTGGCGCAATCTCTATAAACAGCCACCACCCGCCTACCATGGACCCTTAGCCTAAAGCGCAAGCTACTATTCTCAGTCCCGAACTCCCGTTGCGACGGCGCTTATCACACCACAACCCCCCTGTGAACCAACCTCCTCAGTAGTGAACTTTATTTTTCTTCATCCTCGTTACAATATTATCTCCAAGTGGCTGGATGGAAGAGCACTGATCTTTTCGGGTGTCGCGGAATCTTCAGTTGCAATACTGATCGCATCGCTCTCCGGCGCAGTGTAAAGAGCCAGCTTCGTTTTCGCAAATACTCCAGAGTGTTGCCAAACAAGGGTCTAAATGTCGGCCCAAGACAGCACCCAAGCCCCGACGAACGGCCACAATGGAGCGCCAATCAACGGCCAAAACGGAACTTGGATACAGCAAACGAATGGCGCACCAAAGTCGCAAGACGATCATGAAGATGGCTTCAAGCTCTTGAAACATTCCACTCGCCTGAGCTCGGGCTTGAAGGAGCGCATCAACAAAGTCAGAAAAGGTCCTCCAGGCGGCTTCGACCCAACCCCTCTTCCGGATGCGCCCCAAGGCTACACAATGCGCTTCATCTTCCACAGCGCATCAAATCTCCCACCCGCAGACTTTGTAACCAACTCTTCAGACCCTTTTCTTATTGCGACGCTCAAGGGCAACCAGCCCAAAAGGCATAAGGAGGACCCGGATCTTGTTCACAGGACAAGAACTATCAGGAGAACCACCGAACCCGTGTGGGAGGATGAGTGGATTGTCGCGAACGTTCCTCCCAATGGTTTTACACTCAAATGCCGAATGTACGATGAGGATTATCCAGACCATGACGATAGGTTGGGCAATGTGACGATCAGGGTGCCCAGCGTATCCGAGACATGGGAAGGAATTCCAGCTCCAGGCAAGGTCTTTGAGGGGAGGAAGCGTGTGATGAGCAAGAGAGCATATGCCGTCAAGGCACTCACCAGCGTCGTGAATCGCGATGTTCATATGACGCCTTATCTTCGTCTGAGCATGGAAGTACTCGGAAAGTCGGATCCCCCCTTTGCTCAGATGTACACGGTGGGACCGACAACTTGGGTCAAGCATTTCAGTGCATTGATCGGCCGTATTGCTGGTGTCAAGGTGAATGCCAACGCAGAGGATGATGCCCGGATAGACCGAGACGAGCAGGTTGATGAAAACGGGAAGAAGAAGAGCAGGACTCAGAAATATGAGTATGACTCCCAAGTCGATTGCATGAAGCTTATGCTGACAGATTTACTAGCTTCCAAGCAAATGAGATGCAGCTTCAAGGCCCGGTGCCTCCTAAGCTTTACCATCGCTTTGTCGAGTTTAAGCCCATCGTTGCAAATGTATATGCCTCGACGGGCTTACGCGGCAAGATCTTGAACAAGGCGCTGCACAGTCAGCACCGCCGTATTTACAACTTCAACCAGACGACCGAGTACGGGAAATATGACGCATGCTCTAAGGAGGCTGCGATCCAGTTTCTGAAACTCATTCACTTTGATGAAGGCGGGCGCACTTTCACTTATGTTCTGACACTGGATGGCATGCTCAGGTTCACAGAGACTGGCAAGGAATTTGGCATCGACATGTTGAGCAAACATACCATGCATTCGGATGTCGAAACATATATCGCTTGTTCGGGCGAATTCTTCGTTCGGCGGCTCAAGCACCCTGTGTCATCGGATGAAGCGCATCCTAACGAGAGGTCACACCCGGGCGAGCCTATCCCTGGCGGTCCGCCCAACGACCACCCTCCACATAATCCAGCATACTACCAACTCATCATTGATAACGACTCAGGCACATATCGACCGGACAAATCGACGCTGGGAGCTTTGAAGCAGTTTCTTCAGGCGAACTTCCCAGGGCTTGGCATTGTGGTGATGCACTGGGAAGAAAAGAAGCTGCAGGACATGAAGAAGGCCCAGCGGGACGTCAAGAAGAACGAAGGCAGGATGATCAACATGGTGATGAACAGAAGCCAGAGCAGCATCAGCTCGGCTGAGAGCGAGCTAGATGACCGCGAGGAACGCTATGAGCAGGGCCATAAGAGCAAGCGAGAGACAGCCTACGAGGCCCTGGAGGACCCTCACAAGGTCAAGCAGGCAGTCAGGACTTTTGTTCCTGGTATGAGATCGGAAAGGGGAGAAAGCTCCAAGTGATGGGACTTATGACTGTTACGGCCGAGGATGGGATATTTTGTTAGATGGGTCAGGTCGTTTCTTATGGCGAAAAGATACCTCGATGGTTTTTTGTTTTGTTTCCCTTGGCATTCTTTTTTTTCTTTTCTTTTTCTTGTCTAGTTATTCCATATTTCTACTCTAGTATGAGCCCTGTTAGGCTTCTCAAACGTGGTACAAAGAAAAAGCGCCTCAACTGAGGTATATAAGCCTTTCTCACATGTTGGACTTTAATGCAACCCATTTGCTCGAGCAGTTGGCCAATACCTCGCCCTTTTCATCCTTTATCTCACAGCGAAGTTTCGTCTTTCTCCCGTCAACTTCCTCTACAGTAGAAGTGATGCAAAGCACGCTCTTGGTCGGCACCGGCCTCAAATACTTGACTTCCAGCCCACCCGTCACATTAGCCGTCCTAAACGCCCTTGCTTCCTTTGCCAGTGCGCCATTAAGATCAAAGATGGTTCCCATAGACTCATCCAGTAGTGAGGCGACAAAGCCTCCATGGACAACGCCAGGGAACCCGCTCACACCCTCACCGACGGACACAAGCGTGACGGTCTCTGTGATGTTCCACGTAGGATCCTTGGCCACCGCGGCGCTCTCGGCGCGGAAGAAGCTAATGAGGTGGGACAGACCGCGGTCGTTGTTGAGCGTGCGGCCAAAGAGCTGGTCGTGTGAAGGAGATTCCGGGTTCCGGCATGAGGGCAGAAACGGGATCGTGTTGGGGCTGGAGAGGAGGGCGGCTGTCCAGGGAAAAGAGGCGAAGAAGGCGATTTCGGAGGCGAATAGATCGGGTGGTGTATCTGAAGGAAGAAGACCCAGGGCCGGACAAACGATGGTGTTGTCGACCGGCAGGAGTGTCATGCTGTCTAGGTTTCGCGATGAGGACGAATGGTTGAATGATTGCAATGTATTATTGATGAGGGATCCGGTGCGACGTCGGCGGCTGGAACGTCGAATTTGGTAAAAGACCGGAGGTTGAGGCCGGAGGATGAGCCTCGGCAGCGCGGTATGGGCTCGGGCTCGGTCGGTGAGTCTTGGCACGGAACGGTGAATTCGAAACATCTAGGAAGATGACCTCATACTATCTAATAAGTAAAGATGAATGATCTCGGGGTGCGATGCAATTCAAGAGCTGCGACCTAGAGGATATCGTGGGCCGGGATTTACGAGCCAACCATACATTAAGCCCAAGATCTTGGAGTAAGCTACGTTCACCTCACCAGGGTTAATCGTTACAGATCTTGCTGTTTTCTGTGAGACTGAGCATGGTTTCTTGATTGTTAGCTAATTGATCGACGCCCAGGAATTAGATGCCGAGGCATCTCGCTGCGGGGTTTTCTCGGCCTGAGTGGCCATCTTAGTTTGTTTCACTCAATTGCATCTCGGAATTTCCCAGCCCTTGGAACTTTGGATAAACCTCCAAGTATAACGTAGTTAATAAGTAAGTAAGTTAGATAAGTAAGTAAGTTAAAAATCCCTTAACCTTATATCTAACTATCTAATTAATTAATTCTTAATTACCTAATATATTATAGTCCTTAAATAAAGCTAGAATCCTTCTTACTCTTTAGGCCCTTTAGAATAACCTAAAACTAAGTCTCTAATATATCTTAGCTATATAT